>CAAKHC010014547.1:8229-58087 GCA_901007825.1 Macroramphosus scolopax | reverse complement strand
GGGCTCACCGGCCCTACGGGGACACGAGCAAGTTACACTGTCAGGTGAAGACTTATTGTAAGGTTAAGGGGAAGTTAGTGTTTGGTGAGTAGTGGTAACGGTTATATTGGAGGGTCTCCAGGAAATGAGTCATTAGTCGGGGGGGGGGGGGCACTGACCCAGGTGACCTTTGTTAATGAGCTTAAAGCCTGCCAACACAGAGCCGCCCTGTTTGAGATTCTCCAGGCACAGATACATCGATTCATCAGGTGTTGTGCAGCCGAGCATCTCCGTTAGAATGAAGCTCATTAAATAGGTTTGACTGTCTGGACGGACGTGCTGGAGTTTAAGGTTTTTCCTTTGCCATCCCCAAATACTGCTCACACTGAGGCGTATAAACCCCGACGGACCGGAGGGATCGTGGAGCTGCGCATCAGAAAACAGGGACGGCCTTTGTTGCTCTCTTTTCCTGCATGTAGATTTCATTCATTCAGAGGGTGATTCAGCATTTTCCTTCAAGGTTGTAACACGACACACACACACACACACACACACACACACACACACACACTGTCGCTGGTACGTTCACATCTTAATATGAGTTTCTAAATCATTCACGTCTTCATCTGTGTAGAGGTTGTTTGGGTTCTAAGACATCACTACTCTATAGAATTAATGTGCATTCAATAGTTTTGATGATATCTTAGAAAGGAACTTGACAAAATGGGTCTTCAGACACTTCGGTTCCCCGACTGCTGCCCATTTCAGGTGAACACTGTATTGTGTATGTATCCCCAATTGCAAAGGAGGTTTAAGGATAAACATGATTCCACCCCGTCTGACTCCACCTTCAGTCGTCTAAGCTGTATAAGAAAGCTAGAATCAGTTTCTCCCTCGAGTCTTAGATGCGACTTTGAGCCAAAGAGATCCGATATCGCCTTCATCTCGGGGAGGTTGAGCTTGCGGACACAGAGGGCCTTCTATCCCACAGAGCCCTTGTTCAGCTCCCCTCTTCCTCTCCGACTCAAACTATGTACTCTTCCGGCTTGGAGATCCTCGGACTGATCCTGGCCGTGGCCGGGTGGCTGGGGGTGATGGTGACCTGCGGCCTGCCCATGTGGCGGGTCGCCGCCTACATGGGTCAGAACATTGTCATCTCCCAGGTGATCTGGGAAGGCTTGTGGATGAACTGTTCGGTGCAGAGCACAGGCCAGATGCACTGCAAGGTGCACGACTCCATGCTGGGGCTGCCGGTGGACCTGCAGGCGGCCCGCGCCTTGGTCATCGTCTCCATGGTGCTGTGCATCGTGGGCATCGGCCTGTCAGTGGCCGGAGCGAAGTGCACTAACTGCAGCCGGGACGTGCGCAGCAAACCGCGGTTAGTGGTGGCCGCTGGAGTCACCTTCACCGTGGCCGGGCTGATGCTGCTGGTGGCGGTGTCGTGGACGGCCCACGCCATCGTCCTGGACTTCTACGACCCGCTGCTGGAGGAGACGGGGAAGAGGGAGTTTGGTAATGCGCTGTACTTTGGCTGGGCCGCCTCCTGTCTGCTCATCTTAGGTGGGGCGCTGCTCTGCTGCTCCTGCCCCCCCAGGACAGTGCGAAGCAGTGACTCCGCGCCTCCCCGGGTGGACTACTCAGCCGTCAAGACGGCGCCAGTCATTGGATACAACAGAAGAGACTATGTATGAAGATTTGGGTGCAGATGATGAGCAGCGTCAGTAGGTGGATGCATGTACGTTCATGCAGCACGCTGCAGCCTCGGCCTGGACATGCTCGAAACAGTCATTGATGATTTTTCTTTGGTGGTGGGTGTTTATTTTGTATTTCACATACAAACAGTTTAACTTGTAGAATTGAGGTTACCTAATGTTAGGCACAGTTTACCTTTATTTGATAGCAGACAATGTAGAAAGAGAGGAGAGAGGAGGTGGAACAAGTGCAGCTAGAAACAAAGTCATCACGCTGCACAAAGGTTAACATTTAAATTCTATGTACAGAACAGGGGAAAAGGAAGCTTCAAAGTGAATAGAGGACACAAACGGACTTCCTCTAATGTCTTTAAATGACTGTATCTAGTTCCCGCTAAATGTCTCATGCATATAATTAGTGTTCCTGATTCTTTGGCATGCAGATGTCATGCAGCCCACATACCAGCTGTGTGCAGAAAGTCTGGTGCACACCGAAATTAGGTATTTCATTTCAGAGCAGGCGAGGGAAAGACACAATGGGGGTCTTGTTTCAGGGGCGCACCTTATCCCTCCACTCCATTGTAACCTGTCTCACAGGGCTTCACAGCCACAAAGACCCCATTGATCAGCTGCTTTGCGACTGTTTGCCGTGCGTGAGATTCCCTGAAATAAAAGCGTATCGAAGTTGTCTCAAAGTGTCTCTAATCTCTCTCGTAACTTTGGGAAAGTCTCGTCTGGAGTCAGCAGGTGGAGTCGAGCAACTCAGGATATCTTGTGTCCGTACATTCAACAGCTTTAATAAGATATTCACGTATCATGATCAGTGTATTCTCTAGATTTAGGTCAAGCTAAGAAATGAGGTGGAAACATTTTGTTTTGAGTAGCTTCGGCCTGACCTGGGAGGTTAATGATTGAACAGATAGGCTTCTAAATATCCTGACACCCCCCCCCCCCCCCCCTCGGAGGGGCCTCGGCATGCAGGAGCGTGCAGTCATGTGTTAAACACAGCCCCTGCATGGTATCAGGAAAGCAGATTGTCTCTCTGACAGTTGAATCCTTGATGCGCTGCGACCTTTAAAACTGGAACACTGAGTCGACCTCCACCAGAAGGATCCCATCAGCCTCCAACAAACTGTCTCTGGATGACGAGAATATAAAACTACATGTGTTAAACGCTCACAGGTCAGTTTATTAGGTACACCTAGATCAACTGTGCTGATGTAAAGGTGTTCCTAATATTTTGTCCGTTCCATTTAAATGAATAAGTAGAAATAAATGAACCATAATGGAACATCACTTCACTGCAGGGTTGTTGTATTATACGTCACTAGTATCGTCCGGGTGTAAGTGAGTCTTGTGTGCCGTCCTCATGCAGATAACTGTGTTTAGAGGGGCTCAGTGGTGTTTGCGCTGCAGTTAAAGCACGTGGTCTTAGTTACTAACTTCCCAGGTTGGCCAGCGACACACGAGTCAACTGAGCTGGTTTTAGTGTTTCATACTGTAGTGATCCATCGTAACAAGGAGGATCACTGGGAAGGTTTCCTGAAAGGTCTTAAATCACCTGAACAACCTCATCATCTGTCTCATCTGGTGGATTATTGTCAATGACCTCATATAACGATCAGCATCTGAAAGGACAATTCTGGTTTATTTCAACAGTTCAACAGAAGTTTCATCTTCCCAGCTCCGTCTCAGCGGCAGTAGAAACATTTATTCCCTGTGAAACTCTATTTTCCAAACATGAATCAGTTCAAACAATGGTATCAGAGTCTGAGCGAGAGTAAACACGGAAGGAAACCACCGGAATAACCTTTATTACAGACTGCAGAGAGAATCCAGGAGAACCTTCTCAGCCCTCCACGTCTGATTG
Organism: Macroramphosus scolopax; assembly: GCA_901007825.1. NCBI lineage: Eukaryota > Metazoa > Chordata > Actinopteri > Syngnathiformes > Centriscidae > Macroramphosus > Macroramphosus scolopax. The sequence continues at coordinate 54,547 of CAAKHC010014547.1, read as the reverse complement.
GAAACAAGTCCTCATTCTCCTGCTTCCATGTTGAATTCAATACAACACTTTGGACTTTATACTGTCCAAGCCTTCATCTTCTGATGGATGAGTCCAACTATCACAGGTCAGGGCAGCAGGGAACCCAACAGAATAACTGCAGGCAACAGAATCCTTTTCCAATTGTACAAAACAAAGGTATCAAAGGCAAACGGAGCAACAGATCAAATAATTAATCAGGCAGTAACAATAATACTAACAAGTCTTCTCCAAATGACACAAAACAACCTGACAGCAAACTGGAAGAAATGGACCAGAATATATGAAGGTGAGACGACCAGTGAACGAGGAACAGGTGAGACAATCAGTGAACGGGGAACAGGTGAGACAATCAGTGAACGGGGAACAGGTGAGACAATCAGTGAACGGGGAACAGGTGAGACAATCAGTGAACGGGGAACAGGTGAGACAATCAGTGAACGGGGAACAGGTGAGCAGGAGTAGTGAAGGTGGGGGGGTCTGAAATGACAACAGAGTTAGTATAAACCATGACACCAACAAACACGACTAGCAGGAGATGAGAGATCTGTTTTCTAATTACAAATATTATAAGGTGTATAGAATAATAATGATATATATCAGGTGATCGGGACCATCAATACTTTCCAAAAACCTTTTTAATTGATATTAAAATATATCAAAGCCTATAGCTGAGGTCTGGTAATGTTAGTGAAAGATCACGGTGGAGGTCGTAACACTCACACTCGTCTCGTTATGACCTGAATGGATTGACATCGGAGTTATTGACAGTCCGCCGTGTGCCTTGTGCGCCGTCATGAAGCATCACAATGTGGCGAACTGGGATGAGAACGAGCTCTCCAGGGAACCTGTTACAACCTGTCAGAATGACCATTTATGAGAAAAAACATCTGAAGTATTTGAGGGAAATATGTCAGAAAAAGCTGAGGAACACTGCTGGAGAAGATCATCTTCTCCCACCGTTACTGTAACTTCTCACCGCACCACGTGCAGGGATTCTTTCTAACTCGGTATTTACTCTCCGAGGATGGATCACCTCAAGAATGTTGATGACGACGTCTCCCACACACCGTTTATAAAGCCTGATCCTGTAAATATCGACATGCATAAAACTTCTGACAGATGTTCTACCAAACGTGTTGGAAGGTTTCAGACGCTCTGATCACACAGATACAAACATACACTTCAATATATGAAGAACCACACAAACATTTCCACCACCACCATCATGTGTTTCCTTTCCTCTCACGTCTGTTTCTCCACAACGATGCTTTACAAATGCCAGACATGAGTTCTGTGCACATTCACCTCGTGACATTGAAGCAAAATGCACGCTTGAAGCCCACCTGGCTCATCCGTCAGATGGGAGAACAATTACAAAACCTGCAGGAGTTCATACGCTGCGTTCCACTTTCAATCATTCATCCAGCGATCTTTACCACGTCTGTTATCTGTTAACCACTCCAGACCCGAGATACGGCCTCTCTGTGTACTCTCCCCTCACCCAAACAGGTGGGAGAGCTACCGGGGCCCGAGAAGTTCAATGATTAAACTGACGCCGTTTGCAAGCCAAGGCTGTGGTTTCTACAGTCAAACAAGGTGGGACAGTTTGACCTCCCCGTGTGACTCCACCTTCTGCTTTAAAGACATCTGCTGCACAATCCGCACTCCACTGCTGACTGCTGAGATCGCGTGGACACCGTCGACTTACACAGGGTGAAGATGCCGTCAGTGGGATTGGAGATACTTGGAATGACTCTGGCCGTCCTGGGGTGGATCTCAGCCATCGCCTCCTGTGCTTTGCCCATGTGGAGGGTGTCGGCGTTCATCGGGGTGAACATCGTCACGGCTCAGACCACCTGGGAGGGCATCTGGATGAACTGCGTGGTCCAGAGCACTGGTCAGATGCAGTGTAAAATCCATGACTCCATGTTGGCGCTGAGCACAGATCTTCAGGCCGCCCGGGCCCTCACCATCATCTCCATCCTGGTGGGCCTTGTGGGACTCATGGTGGCCATGATGGGGGCGAAATGCACCAACTGTGTGGAGGAAGAGCAGGCCAAGGCTCGGGTGATGATAGCAGCCGGGGCGGCCTTCATCTTGGCATCTCTGACCCAGCTCATCCCCGTGTCGTGGTCCGCCAACACCATCGTCTTGGAGTTCTATAATCCAGTGATACCTGAGGCACAGAAGAGGGAGATAGGTGGAGCTCTGTACCTGGGCTGGGCTGCAGCCGCCTTCCTGCTCATCGGAGGGGTCATCCTCTGCTCCAGTTGTCCCCCGCAACCTGAGAAAAGGTATCCATCCAAGATCCTGTACTCCCAGACCAGATCGACCGCCCCGAGCGGCTACGACAGGAGAGACTACGTCTGAATTCCCACCGTGTGAGAGACTTGTGAAGCTGGAGATGACAGATGGAGACGAGTCCGACATTCACACCACAACATGTGACTTTTTGGACAGAGCCTCAATCAAACTTGCTTTCTTTATTTTTATTTTTGTCGTGTAACCTCACCACTATGTCAGTTGTGTGATGAGCCCTGTATTTTATACTGCGTGCAATTTACTGTATAATCTGCAAATTTACAGATAAGTGCTGTGTATTTTTTACTGTTTTATTCTCTGGTTGTGTTTTGATAAAGAAGAATCTGTTGTATGAAGACAAATTGGTCTTTTGTTTATTTCTATACTTCTGTTTTTTGACATAAGAGGCCCTTGTTTAAACGAAGGAATCCGCATGACGTGACAGAAGATGGTCGAACGGAGGCAACACTTTTATAAACGGTTGCAACAGGTAAAAAGAAAACGCACGCAGGCTGCATACCGAGCCAACAGGCCGACGACGGGGCGTCTCCACCACAGCACCTATCTGACCTGCCTCCCATATGTCTGCTGGCTCCAAGATAACGATAACTTTGTCAGCTTCCACACATTCAACCACCTGAACTGCCCTCCAGACAATGGGCCTGCTTCATGGTGGAGGGGGAGGCTGGGGGGGGAGGCTGGGGTGGCTGTCAGCACTGGGTTACAGAATGCTGAAGCAGGAGGGGGCATTTCTAAGGAGACAGTCGGTTCCCCCGAAGAATTCCAAGAGCAGACAGAGGGATTAAATCCCATCAAATATAACAGAGGAGCTCTGATGATTCTAGGAGTCGGTTCACCTGTAAAGGCTGAGAAAGCTCCACCGTCCTGCTTTTATCAGTCCGACGTCTTTGTACGACTTGAAAGACAAACAGCAGCGATGCTCAAACTTCCTGCAGCGCTGATACTGTTGGTCCGCACGTCTGCGACCTCACAGAGATTAGGAGGTGTTGAAGAAAAGCAACATTCTTGTCGTAGTTAAAGTTCAATCTGAGGAAATGATGGAAAGAAAACTTGACAAACACAAGAGTTTTTCACAGTGAGGTTTGTTTGTACAACCTCTCCTCATTGTTATGACAAAGAAAATGCTTCTGTTGAACTGAAATCAGTGTAAATCAATACAATTAAACCCCTTTATTACCAACAAACACTGGAAGATTTATTCTAAATTCGCTCCACTAAAACCTCACATGAAAGTTTCATTTGCAACAACAGATCCACTCTTAGAACAGAAAACAGTAAATAAAAATATAGAAATAAAAAGAATATGAATACATTTTTAATTGAGTTTTATCAATATTTTAGTCCAAAATAATGAAACCAAAATATGTTAATAGTTTTATATTTTAAATTGTATTTATTTATTTATTTATCAATTGAATTAATTAAAATTATTTAATATGAATGTATTTAATTTATTTTTCTTATTTCATTCTTTTTGCATATAGATCAAAAATAATTGAACTAAATTAAGTAGTTTTTATTCACTGTATTAACTTTTTTATTCTTTATCAATTTGAAAATGTTTCCTTTGTGTCTCTGAATTAGCAAAAATTTAACAATTTACATTTTAGGCTTTCGACATCAATATATAGCAAGAAAGGGTTGAGGGTTGAGGAGGCGGACGGATCCAAAGAACTCCTGGTTCTGTACCAGGAGACATTTACATCATCAGCAAAGAGTCGAGACTGTAACAACAAGTTTGTGAATCTCATTGAGAAAGAACCGACACTGTGAGCGGTGATCGTGTCCTGATTGTGTTCCAAAACATTCCTAGTAGTTATTATAAAACATTACAGGATGGTTGAGGTCTGTTGGGAAAGATCATGGTTGGAGTTGAAGTACACCCCTGTTCCACCACTCGCACCTCGGTATTAGCGCAGAGGACCGCGGTAAAACGTCAGTATTTGACGAGCTGGGGTGACTGATTATTTTGATTGGTGCATGAAAGCAGCAGCGCTGTCCGACTCTCTTCAACCCAGTGAAACGTGACATCGCTCAGGTCAAACAACCGACCTGCTCTAACCAGAATATAATGTGTTAATGCAGGAATCCATCGCTGGGAGCGAGCATGTTATTGAGAAGGTTGCTCTTCCCCTTAAATTCTTACCTCGGCTTGAACAACACATGCAACACTTGCGTGGCCTTTCGGTAATAAAAGGCCTCTTTGTGACCAGGCCCATTGTGAAGCTGCTCTTGTAAGCTGATAGCAGATCCTTCCTCCCCTTTTGGTGATGTCAGCTCCTTCAAGGGCTCCTCCCATCCACCTGACCTGCTTTATAAAGGATACTGGTGAAGCCGAGGCATCAGATCACACCGACATCACAGATGCAAAGCCTGAAATTAACTTGATTACCGCTTGAGTCTCTGGTTGGCTCTCGCCCTTTGCTGATTCTCTCCGTCTCACACGTTCAGCAGGCTGTTCAGTATGTCTGTAGGGTTGGAGTTGATAGGCATCTCCCTGTGCATCTTGGGATGGATTATTGCCATTTTGGCCTGCGCCCTCCCCATGTGGAGGGTAACAGCCTTCATCGGCAGCAACATCGTAACGGCTCAGATCATCTGGGAGGGCCTGTGGATGACCTGCGTGGTCCAGAGCACGGGCCAGATGCAGTGTAAGGTCTACGACTCCATGCTCGCCCTCTCCCAGGACCTCCAAGCTGCCCGCGCCCTCACCGTCATCTCCATCCTGTTGGCCATCCTCGCTGTGCTCATCGGCATCGCCGGGGCGAAGTGCACCAACTGCATCGAAGATGAGGCATCAAAGGCCAAGGTGATGATCATCTCCGGGGTCTTCTTCATCGTGTCGGGCGTGATGCAGCTCATTCCCGTCTCCTGGTCAGCCAACACCATCATCAGGGATTTCTACAACCCTTTACTGACTGACGCCCAGCGGAGGGAGCTGGGGGCCGCGCTGTACATCGGCTGGGCGGCCGCCGCCCTCCTCATTCTTGGCGGCGGACTCCTCTGCTGCTCCTGTCCCCCACGTGAGACCAGATACAACCCTTCACGGATGGCTTACTCTGCCCCGCGATCCGCAGGGGGGCCGGGGCTCGAGAGGAAAGACTATGTATGAGTGAGAGAGTAAAAAAAAAAGAAAAGAAGACTTTATTGAATCTGAACTTGCTCTCCACAGAAAAAAAGGGAGGGTGCACTGAGGTGAAGAGCTCAAGAAAGAAGAAGACTCCGCAATGAAGGAAGTGTTTAATCTAGACTTTAATAAAAAGACTCTTCAGAAACTGAAATGGCACACGGAAATCTTTTGAGTGGACATTTCCTTTAATTTCAAAAGAAAAGAAATAGAAACGATGGTCTTAGTGCTCCGTATTTATCGCCATTGTACAATCATATACTTTTTATACAGTCCTGCCTTCGTATTGTTTACCAGCGAAGATCTTTGATGAAGAAACTCGATGACAGCTTCGTGCATTATTTTCAGAATGATGTTTAAAAAGAATGTTCACGTTTCCCAGGTTGTTTTTAACGGCCGTCAGCAGGATTTCTGCGTTGTTTCAAGCACCGTTAATCACCTGTAACGGTGAAGACAGATGACTCAACACAGCGATGGTTGCCGTGTGGCGAGGGGGGGGGGGGTGGCTCCACAAAATTAGAGCTACTAGCTTCATCTGCAGCAAGAACTATTATTGTGTATTATTGTGCAGCATCTTTCAAATGTTTTTTTAATAAACATGGCTGTTTTTAAAGAACCACGTGTGTGTTATTTGTTCCAAACATCCATTTGGATTGTTTCCTACTTGACAGTAGTAACGATGTGAACCGGTGTAACCGAAGCCCGACATTCAATCCCAGAGGCTTCGTTACCACCAACTTAGCCACACACGCTACAGAGGAATTAGCCACATGGATCGGTTGACGGGCAGGTGAGAAGTGTGAGCTGCACGGACTGAAGTCATTCCAGTCAGGTCATGATTTATTTGTTTTCTTCCTATTTATAGACTTCAGTTATCGCAGGATGCTCGGCTGAGCCTGCAACACGTAAATAAAATCACACTCAAAATCACAGACACTCACACGTCTACTGTCGGCCAATCACAGCAGGACAAACACCGAGCAAAAACACCCAGAGGTCTTTATCTGGTCTTTGTTAACCAGTTTAGCACCAAACAAAATGTATATAACATCTTTTTTATGAATTGTTTTATCGTTACGCTGCAGTAAGCAGCAGGTTCAACAATGGTGGAAACAGGAGTGAAATAAAGGAGACGAAAACAAAACAAACCACAATGAGAGGAAATATAAAAACTACCAAAACCTTCATGAATGGAAGAACAAGCAAAGGAGAACTAGTTTAATTCTCCTCAAACCAGCTCTAACATGCAGGAGTAGTGAATTAAATTACATATATGAAAAATACATCTTCCTTTCTTTCTTTCTTTCTTTCTTCCTTCCTTCCTTCCTTCCTCCCCTCTGTGTGATGTTTGTTTAATGTTGGGATGCGGCCGGGCAGCACATGGTTTCCTGCACTCTGGCGCGTCCCTCCGACCTCCCAGCCAGAGTCTCTGTGGTGCGCTGAGCTCGACCTTTCAGCCGAGTATCGCAGTCACACCCAACAAAGGCAGTAACTTTAAAAATTAATGAGCCTGTTATAGTAAATATGAGCGAGGTCCCGGTGTGTATCCTGTTACTTTGTGTCTCACATATCAATGTTGCCTCAGGAACCGCTTGACATCTGGTAATGACACACAGTAACTACAGATTACAGCTATTTTAAAACCCTGTTTATATTCTGGGATGTTTATTTCTGAGGGTTTTGAAACAGATGCTTCTCTCCAGAGAAAAGTTCAACGTGAGGCAACACAAGTCAAACAGACTAAAACAACAATGAAGGAATGTAGAATGTTTTCGAGGCTTGGAGAAGATGTGATGCAGCCAAGAATTCCAGGAAGAGATTTTTCAGACAATTTAACAGCAGCGGAAAATTTCTGTTTGTCGAAACCAGAAAACCTTTTGATTGGTGGTCAGGCGAGGTCAGACGGTCTAATGCTTAACGCATGACAAACCGCTGGAAATCACATTTAAACATTCAGAAACTGGCCTGTTAATTTGATTTCTGTTATGTAGAATTAGAAAAATGCTGATATTATACCGACTGAACAAATCGAAATATATCTTCCACATTATCTTTCACACCTGAAGTAGTTCAACTAAAGAAAAACAACAGAATCACAAGATTTCTGATTATCATACTTTCATATGTAAGTGTGAAATTAAAGAAGTCAAAGCAAATAACACAATTAAATACAAATAAATAATCAAATCATTTGGATGTTCCTCATGTTTCCTGCACCTACGGGAGTCATTTCATCATTAATTAAGATGCTGCTCCTTATAATAAATAAAGACCTTATGAATACATAATTTCTTTCCCTTTTGACTTGGTAGTGTTTGATATTGTCCTGTGACGTGCAGCATGCGTGCTGCAGTGAACAGGCCTGCGTCAGAAGAACAAACCAGTTGGAGTATGCTGACCTCCGTCCACCCAGGTGTGACGGAGCATCATAATGGGGGGGCCTGTGTTCCTCCCCGGTGGGCAGCTCTTCTCGTGTGCTGCTCCAGTGATTGTCTCAGACCTTCAGGCATGTTTGAGCCCCGCTGAGCTATAATCATTGATTCTAACGCCGGGGAACTCTTCCACCATTCACACAGATATACAGGAGATCCAACTGGTGGCATGTCAGTTGTTTACAATGTTAAAAAGTGTTTCTGACAGCACAATAGGACCTGTGAGGTGAGCAGCGGTGGAGGGAAGCTCCCGAGGCTGTAATGGGACTGAATCATCACATACCTGCGAGCTGGGAAGGAAGTGGGGCTTTGTGTGAGTTTCTCTGGTCGTGCTCTGCTGGCTCGGGCCGGTCACATGACCGATACCGGGGAATGTGAAGGGCAGAGAGGTTGCCAGGCACCTGAGGTCAGAAACAGAAAGCAGCCCCCACCCCCCTCTCATCTCCCCTCCCTGGAAGTAACACAGACGCGCTGTGTCTTCTCAGCGGGGAAGAGAAACTCACTCCCTCTTACCTGGAACCCAAATCTGAACTACAAGAAAAGGAGTTCAGTCAATAAGACTTGTTCTTTGTGAATCAACATTTCTAGAACAGTTATAGATTCTGATGTTCGAGTCTCATCAACTCCACATTTTAACCAGCCGTCACTTCCAAGTTTCTGCTCGTCACTGCGAAATATTCAGATTGTTTAAAGCCGTCTGAAATCACCTCACACACCTTCTGTCTGTACTTAAAGAGCAAAACAGATAAACAGTTGTGATTTCAGCTGCTCTACATGTGAGGTGATCAGCCGGAGGGAAAGTTGGAATAGTCCACAGTCACTGAATATCTTTCTAACAGCTGCTGTGTGGACTGAATGTTGTGGGAGTTCCTTCCTGAAGCTTCCTGAGTCGGCCTGTTGGCGGACGGGCACTCAGAGAGCGCAGACCTCCAGTAAAGTAGTGGGAATAAATGTCAGATTCAAGTAGAAAGCTCGTGGATTTCTATTGTTTATTAATCTTCCTCAAGAAGAAATAATTAAACAAAACAACAAGGCGGCAGAGAACAGAAACTTTTAAAACATAAAAAACAATACAAATAGAGCAAGTATTCAACAATTATTAACAGAGCAGTTTGGCCAGTTTTAGTTTTAACTACAGGAACCACCAGCGGTCTGCAGGGTTCACACCCATTAAAGGGATCTGACCTTCAAGTCATATTTGGAATTTGATTCGTTTAGAAACACAATAAACAGTTTAAATTGGTTGTGATAAGTGATTTATTATAAAACCAAAACAATCAGAATTTGTAAATATCCTCTCAGATTTCTTGACGTCACTGATAAAAGGAAGAAATCCTACAAACAAGACCAAAGAAAGTGAACAACAACCAGGTGTGAGCCGCACTGAATGACCATAAATCATCCTGCAAATGTTCTGATGTTCAGGGAGGGAGGACGAAGGAAGGTACGCAGTGTTTACTCTGAGCCTCAGGAGTGTCGGGTCAGATTGTACCAGCAGAATCACTGTGTGCGTGTGTTTTCTAGCATCCCGGTGTTGGTGGTGGAGCATTCAAACCATTAGCTCACTGACGAGGCTGTTGTGAGTCAGTGAGCCTGCTGATAAAGGTTAGAGCCAAATGAAAAGAGCAGATCCCTCCCTTCGCATTCCAGCGCAGTGAACATCCAGTGGAGCTCAGATAAGAAACCTGCACTCATCACTTGAACAGAGCCGTCGCCTTGGTGGAGGAGAAGAGTAGCTGAATGAGGGCAGAGGCCTCAGGAAGGAATAAACAAGGCACCTGGGATGGATGTTCATCAATGAAACCACGAGTCAAACGTTGTACAAACACTTCCCAGAGAGACAGCTGGAAGTCTTTTTGGTGAATTTCGGGTGTTTTAACTTTCCAGTTTGTACACATATAAAATCCCTCCTAATTATAAAATCATGCATAAAACGTGTGCAAACAGTCCAATGAGCATCAAGATGTCACAAGACTTATTTACTCAAAGCCAAAATCAGATACAAATATTCTGCTGCCCTCTAGTGGTCAAACAAACGCCTGTAGCAGCAGCTGCAGCAGTGTGACGGTGTGTTACACTACAGAACGGACAGGTTGGCTCCCGAGAGACGACATTCAAGGTTATTTCTTGATTTTTTGAAGTAATAAGATTAACAGGAAGATTTTTTTCATAAATTTATATTTGCTGAGAAATTAATAATTACTGGAACGCGTCCCATTAACACTACATGTGAACCTGCAGTCACCTCCCTGATGCTGCTCTGCACTGATAACATTCACATGCTATAACCACAAGTGACTTGATGTGTCAGTGTTGTTCGAACAACTGGACGTGTCCTGACAGCTCTTACAGGAAGCCTCCGTCAGGAGTTCCATTCAGTGTTAACCGACAGACAAACACAACACCTCCTCCACGGAGGAAATTACTGAATGAAAGTTAGTTTTAATTCGATTGTCTCAAACACAAAACAACTTAAATAGTTAAATAAAAAGAGGAAAGAAATTTACACATGAAACATTTTCCCAGATTCCTGGTCCGTATTTGTGCAAAGATCACAGCATGTCAGCGAACACATTCCCCACCTTCATCCACAGATTTGATTTCATCAAAAACACAACATTAGGTAGCATTTTGTTTTCCTCAGGTTCAGTAGCTGTTTCGCAGCTTTTCCTCGGCATCGATCAGCGGAGTACACAAATAGGCAGCATTGTCTTCCTCGTAAATGATGGCCACCGTCTCGCCGGCGTCCGACACCGCAGCGCTGGTCTGTATGTACGCCTGAGGAAACGGAGATGACAGCAAGTGTAAGAGCGACCTCCAGATGTTCATTATTTGACCTCGAAGATAAATGGCTCCATCAGAGTTCAACTACAGCGAAAACTGACTGGAAAATAGTCATTTTACCTTTTTATTTCAAATCAAAAGTCATACAAAGGCCTTCTCACCCTCTCAAGAAGCTGCAGTCGCTCCTCATTCAGAAGGTTGCTCTGACGCAGCTGGCCGACCGTCGTCTCCAGTCCAAGAAGTTTCTCCAGGTGTCTGCGATGCCGCTGCTGCAGCACTTTCACCTTTTTCTGCAGCTCAGCCACGATCGCCTCCAGCTGCTCCTTACTCAGACTGTTCTTATGGTAGCTGCGAATGCGATGACAACAGCGTTAATGACAGGCAGGTTGAATTGAATCGTGTTAGCATGCTTCGTACTGCTGGGGTCATCATGAAATCAGCTAGAATTACAAGTGGAGTATTTAAACTTCGGTCATAAAACAACCCTATCCCTGGAACTGAGAGTCAAAGGCTCACCAATGCTCCTCCAGCTGCTGATCCTGTCTCTCTGTGCCTTCCTCCTCTGGCTTCCCGTCGTCTCCCTCTGCATTGAGTCTCTCCACAGTGAGGACCAGGGACGTAGGCGATGGTGTCACGTGTTTGGACACTATAGGCAGAGTGGATGTAATGGGCTTGGAGCTCAGCGCGGAGGACAACACTGTGTCCGGGGTGAAGGTGATATGCCCCGACGCATCGCTGGGAAAAACGTTTGGTACGGTCTCAAAGTAGGCGATGACCTGATGGGCTTCGTGGTAGTCTGAGAGCTCCTCCGTGGTACAAATCATATCTTCCACACAGAGAGAGGCCACATCTGTATGGTCCAGTGGGGAGTCATTCATAAGCAGCTCGTGACCCGGAGTTAAAATGGCAGCAGTAATCCCATTCACTAGCTCGTCTTGCCCTTCACCCGGTGGGCATTCAGTCATCAGCACCACCTCTGTGTTCATCCCACTGTCACTTTGTTCATCTGCTGACTGGATTAAAGTTAAAGGGAAGTTTGCCCCGTTGTTAAACATACCTAATGATGCCAGTGGGTTCAAGTCAAATCTGTCCGATTCTTTAACATCACTCGATTCCACCAGGCTGCTTTCTCCCGGCTGCGATGGCTCGACAGTGATCTCATACAGGTGCAATGTGTGCAACGTGCTGTCCACCTCTGCAGCATCGACAGCCACCGCTTGGTCATTGGACACCGTTAGGCTTTGATTGTTGTCAGTGCAAAGCCGCTTTGCTTTCGTCTCATTGTGATCTGCTGCTTTCCTTTTCTAGAAAGAAACACGAGAGCGTGTTTAAAACAAACATGATTGCGTTCACGCTTCAACTTCGTGCGATGTAGCGTTGCAAAGAAAACTACCCTTTCAGCCCAACCTATTGCAGACATTTAAATGATTTATGTTTTCAGGGGATACTGGAAGAGCCTGAACAAGCAAACTCCAGTCTGTCTCGTAGTACCACTTTCTTCCACCAGAGGCGATAGTGTGCGAAGAGCTGCCCATACACTCATAGAACTTGGAATTACAGTATCAGTAACTAATTCTCTCTGGAGATCTTCACCAGGCGATAGTGAGTCACCCAACTTGTATCAGCGATGTCATTCTTTCAGTCAATACCCAAAACTCAGCTAAATATAGACGAGTAAATGAACAGAAATCCTGTTTTTACCTGAGCGTTCTGGAAGACTGTGGGCACAGCATCACTCTCGAGGTAGCGAATACCCCAACGCACTTTAAAGCACGAAGTAACAAAATGTTTCTGGCAAATATACTGATGCCGTGAGGGAGTCCAGTTCTCACGACCCATGTTCGTCAGCCACTGCTGCAGCCGGTCCGGGTCATGCAGAGGGAACCTGGGATACAATAAACACAGCAGATGTAAGACACTCATCAGTGGTGCAAGGAGACAAACTCACACTAGAGGAGGATTCAATTTGGATTAAAGAGTTGAAACTCTAAAGATATATTTTTAAAACTGCCTCCCTAAGCGAGATCAGAGCATCAGGCTCTGTGAACTCATCATGTCTTTGTTCAGTGTTATGCAATCCAACGGATGTTGCATGAGATGGCATATTAAGAGACATTTATATTACATAACTGGTCTTTTTTTAATCACTGTGTGTGTTGTGTTTAAATCAATACAGGACTTTGAGTAAACTCATCACGAGTGCCATCACATTGTATGCTGATAAGATTATGGGATTAAGATAACGCTGCTACTACATTACGTGTCCCTGATCCTCGACACCGTGATTCCAATCAACTGGGGATTACTCTAGAAATAATACGAGTAAACATACTAACTGACTCTTTGGATTAAATCAAAATAAGGGTCAGAACAACAGAAGGACTATTCAAACATCAATAAACTGTAAACTGATTTAAATCCCTAATTTGAATCAACACTACCGCCATACTGCCGAAGAGAATAGTAACGTTGCTTAGCGTGAGATGACGCGGATTAGCCGTTAGATTAGCTGGCTAAATAACTGTTTAATACAACGAGCTTACTTGTAGAAGCTCCTCCTGTCATTGCCGCTCCTGGAGTCGTTCTTACAGTTCGGGACAGAACAATATTTTGGCATCTCGGCCTGTTATTGTTGTGTCTGTTGTCTTCGTGTCCAACTGGTGCCACAACAAGGTGAACTCGTGTTGAGTGTTGTCACTCAGAGATGACGGCACACGATCAGCTGTTCTTCTTCTTCTGCGTTTTCAACGAACAGTATGTTTGGAGGGTTACCGCCACCTAGTGCTCTGGAGTGTAGACTCACTTAGCAACGTGGATACTTTGCTTTGCTGAGTTCCTGAACTCCTCAAATAGTGTATACAGATGAATAAGATTTACATTAAATTAGATAACACCTCTGCGACATGCTATATTGTCTCTCTTCATTGTGATGTAGAAACTGTGACGTAGAAACAAGACGTCCTATTGCAGTTTCATTTCCTGTATCTGTCACCTCGGTTTCCTGTATCCGTCACGTGGGTTTCGTCAGAGCCATGCTCACTTCGTGGATTGAAGGCCGTGTTGTTCATTCCGATAGAAGATCACGTGAACAGAGATTACGACAGATTATCTCGCCACATAGTCCGCAAAATAAATATTTATCACAAGGCACGCATCTTTCGAACTTCCTGACAATAAAACAGCATATATCCGACAGGCAAATAAGGGGAAAATTAACTTTTGGTCGAGATCTTCATGTTTTGGCAAGTATCGCGAGACCTCCGATCTATGCTGAACGTTGGTCTGAGTTCACCGCAGTGCCGCACGTGATTTTCCAACCGGATAAACAGACATTTAAATAGATTTATACAGTAAAACTAATTTAATTCGTCCAGACGACATTCACAACACTTCCAAACGAGGTGAAGGATTTAGCGGCAGAGGCCAAGCCCTCTTAGGAACCCGGAACTCCATACGGGTGGTGCAGGTCGCAATTGATCATCTTTATTATTCAGTATCTTTGATAAAACATTTTAATGTGCCAGTTTGAGGCGAAAAAGCAAGTAGAAAGTACCTTTCCTCAAATTTGAAATGTAGTGGTATAAAATCCACTACATTTAACACACCAAGTAACGCAATTAAGTACACAACAATAAAAAATAAAAAATAAAAAAGGAAATACTGTCCACAACTGAATAAAGATGCCAAAATTGTTCTAAAATCACTGGACTGTTTTTTTTTATTCAATATTTTTTTCCAAACATTACACAGAATCTTGATAAATGATACAGTATATATACATACACATCAGTGTATCTTCTTTATCTAAAAAGTTGAGGGTCATTTAACAATGCAGCTGTGCGTTTCAATACAGGATTGCATTTTGGACGTTTGTGTACTGAAGAAATCCACATGTGGGGTAATAAGTCACCAGTAATTGAACACGTATTGGAGACTTGAGTGCCATTGTGTTCTATCAGTGTGTGCGTAACACCAAGCTGGTTTGGAGAGGAGACTGTGCGGGAGCTGTCGGGTGAGTGGCACAATAACGGTCATGGATGAAAACACGGAGAGCAGCAGTATCTTCCTCAGCAGGAAGCAGTGCAGCAGTGCAAATTAAATTTGATCATCTACATGTCTCATCTACCTACATACACGACAGGCAAACAACACCTGTGTGCCCAGACTCAGGCTCTTTTTTTCTGGACTGGGTTCATACATGTTTTGTATTCTTGCAAATGAAAATGTAAAAAACTGACATTGTTGGATGGTGAGAAACACTGATAGACATGCTGCTCTAACTCAGCTTCACAATGCTTTAAGCTGTGTACACAGGCCAACAGCACAATGCTAGGTTTCAGTATCACAAGTCGCTCCTTGTAAAAACTGAACAATCATGATTCTTATTACAGATCTTTGGTACATACCAGATATTTGATCCAACCTGCTGAGTTAATCATTACAAACCAAGCAACTCCAAGGAGACACAGCTGAAATTCTGGTTTCTTTACCCAGTGACTAAACACAGGAACAGACAAGTGGGCAATGGACATGTGGATTTTCCAGTTTTAACTCATAACATGACTAATGTACCCAGTTCTGGACTGGGCGGGTCTAAGTGATCTCTTCCCACCTGAATTACACCACATAATTTCTGCATACAACTAGTGGAGGTTTGTCGGGGGAGAGGGATACCTTAGGCTAAGCACGACTGAGGGCATGTCCGAGCACTGGAGGAAGCGAGGTGGGCTGGGATGTTCCGGTCAGATGGGAGGTCGTCAGTATCGCAGACAGAGTAGCGGCGCCTCTACATCATCCCTAACTGCATTAATGTGTTAGCATACGCCATGGGCTTGACATTCGGATGAGGCTGTAAGGGAAAGTGAGGGGAAAATAAACAAATTAAGCAACACTTAAAGAGGCTTTCTAAAGGCATCAAAGCTGGTCAGGACACAGGATCATCGATAATCTCTTGTTGTCTTAAACAATTACAATTATTGAACTTTTCTATTGCTGCGAAAGGAATATAAAACTAATACACCTGCACATAATACATATGCATAATACAATATAAAACGAATACACATGCAAACGGCAATGAAGAGTTCATGATACTGACCACAGCAGTGAACTGGTGAAATTCTGGCTTGAGGTCGGATCCCCTGAGATGGATATAAGCTCCTTTGTTTCCCATCTGATCACTGGTGGAGTCCAGAATACAACACACGAGAGTTAGTGATCGGCCTTTGCAGGAGCTGATTCGACACTCTCAAAGTGGGTACATACCAGTAGTTGGGTGCTGAGAACACGGTGATGCACTTCCCTGAGTGAGTGACCTCGTAGCCCTCAGCTTTGACCTCGTGACTACGAACAATGAAGTCCAGCTTGTTCTGCTCCAGGAAACGTTCAGTCACATCCGGCCCGAACTGGCAGCTCACCCCACGCTTGCTGATTGACCGGCCGTTCTGCAAGAAGAAGAGAGAGAAGAGCTCTAATTAATCAACAAGAAGTTACTGACAGATAGTCTGTTGAAATATTACTAATGAGTCACTTCAAGTACTGGACGGGTAGTAACTGACCTGAGGCTGTGGATCCGACCAAAGGAGGTCACACATGGGACCTGTGAAACAGTGCAGGAAGGTGTTGACATGTTACTGATGTTTTGTTAGAGACAGTTGTACGCTGCTGGTGCTCTCAGAGTCGGATCCTACCTGAGTCTGGAGGCTGTCTATTTCTTTCGATCTTCCTGAGGTCTTCCAATGTGACACCGTCTTCACTGAACAGTCCGCCGTGCATAACCTGAGACAGAGAACGCGGTTGTAAAACATCTACCGACTGTCACAGTGAGGGCTTCAAAACATCAAAAAACATCAAAACAAGCATTTATAACATCTTTAAGCCTGTGAAATTGATGTGTGGGCAGTTAAATAAAATCATATGCCTGATAAATGGCTTTTGTAGTTGGAAGAAGTTCAGATAAAGTTATATGTGGCACTATTCCAAATCTATTCAGACCCTCATAGTAGCCAATTATTACCAGCCTCGACAGCGTGAGTCTGTGTGTCATCATGGAGAAATGAGTTGGCAAGATGGACTGTGGCCAATGAGAACTGAGTACTCATGCAACAATGCAGTGGTGACTGCTGAGTAATACTTGGGGATGATACTGGCGTAGTGGGTAGAGTGGCTGTATAGTAACTGGTCCAATCCCCTGCTCCTCCACAGACCGTGTAGAAGTTTCCTTGCTCCTGATGACGACATGCGCCTTGCACAGCAGCCTCTGACATCAGTGTATGAATGTGTGTGTGTGTGTGTAATGAGGCGACACTGTAAATGCCCTTTGCGTGCTGTTAAGGGAAAACAGACCCATGTACTCATGCAACAATATAGTAATGACTACTTACTGGGTACTAATGAGTCAGAATGTCTACATGTTGACTGGGGTTGCAGCTGGTGTGATCCCATCACCAAAATTAGGCATTCAAATAACCCTGTTGGCTGTTGTAAGAAATCCTTTTATATGTTCATGCTTTAATAGAAGGAAGGGCGTCTGCATGTATTGACAGTATTGAAAAAAACTAACACCTGCAGGATTTCAAAAAATCTTGTGTACCGAAACACACCGATAGTGCACCAAGCCTCGCGGTGCTGTGACTGACTGCCTTCAGCACACAACCACCCTGCTTACCAGTATTTTCTTGTTGATACACTGTGCAAGAGGCAGCCACTGGAAGACCTCGCTGAACAGCTGGAACATCTGGCCAGTGTACTTGGCCTTGACCTCCCCTTCGAATCCATACATCTGGTTCATGTTGTCCGTCTCATGGTTACCTGCGAGTTGTACAAACCAGTTTTAATAATTTTGTGACCAATATAAAATGTGTGATTGTACAGCAGAAGCCTGATAAATGAATTGTTTTGCTTCGAACCTTAAGACAACATGCATTTAAAATGTGTAACATTAATTCGACATGCTACAGTGCACACATGCAGATTTTACACATGCATCTACAGGCAGTCTGGGCACATCGAAGGTTCTCTTACCCCTCAGCAAGTGGAAATTGTCAGGGCAGAGCAGCTTGAAGCCAAAGAGGGTGAGAATGACCTCAAGGGAGAAAGAGCCGCGATCCACAAAGTCCCCGTTGAACAACTGAATTGCATGGTTAAGGACTATGACGCACCAGTTCTGGGTTTTTGGTACAAACAAAGTTGATGCACGGATTCATCAGCTGATGTAACAACCATGACAAAAAGGATACGTATGGGTTGGTCTCTGACGGTAGGCCGTTCAACTCGAAGATGTTGAGGAGATCATAGTATTGTCCGTGCGTGTCACCACAAATTGTTATTTTTTCTGTCTGAGGGAGAAAGAAACAAGCACCTTAAACAGAGTTCAAACAAATGATGTCCACACAGTCGCAGTATTCCTGCGACTTCAACTGAGGTTGCTTCACTGACCACGGGAGCCGCCCATGTGACAGATTGTCTACTTTTTACAGGGTCTACTCGTTCCGTGTGGATTTGAGGCTCTCCAGGCATTTGGAATAGCAGAAGACATGCGGTGCTGTGGTGTTTGTTTAAAGCTTTGAACCCCTTATGAACGCTACTGTGTGAACACAAGCGAACCAAAGCACAAATGCAGCAGTTGTATTATTTTGGCTCCTGAATGGGAACAAAGTCACGTGGTGTGTGTGAATACTCTCTTTCATATTACTGGTGAATATTTGAGAAGTCCTCACCTCTTTCAACGCGATTTCAACAAGACTCGGTAGTTTTGCTAAAAGGTCTTTAACTTGCACCAAAATCTGAAAAGAGCACAAACAAGTTCAGTCACAGTTCAGTTTCCTTCAGCAGTTTTCTTCCATATGAACAAGCGTGTTTCTACCTGATATGCACACTTTCTGTGCAGTTTCTTCTGGTCTTTGAACCAATCCATCATCTCCTTCATGAACTTCAACGTGACCTTCCCATCCTCCAGTTTGGGACCCGTGTAGTCGTCCTCAATCGCTGCAATACAAGATCATGTTCAGTCCCTCCTGATCTATATGCAACACGCTTGTTTCCTCGACGAGTACAAGTCTGTTGCAAAGTTCATGAAATAACAGATATATTCTTGTATACTTACTCATGTTCTCAATGTCCAGAGAGTCAACAACTGATTTTTTGATCTCATCGCTGGCGATGGCTCTCTCAAAAGCCTTCTGTTTCACAATCTTGTTACACTCCTGATATTTCATTCTTGCATCCTTGTCGTTTGGTCGAACCTTCACTACCTGTCATCAGAAGAGGGAAAAGACATTAAACACATCGGTAAATCATCAGCTGTACAATAGTCGAATATCATTTGCTTGTGTTTTGTATTGCGTCGAGCCTTTAGGGCCACCATACAGATTTTAGATACCACATTAGCTGTGGTATTAGTCATTAGCATCACAACCGGATTAAAGGATTAATCCTTGTTACAAACTCATGGTGACAGATCCACAGAGGGAACTGGAGAGGTGTTTCTTTAGTTTCTTTGATAAGATCAAGATAAAAACATTTAGCTCCACTGTGCATTTAATAATCTACTGCAACTGTTGGACTACATTGTACATTAACAGTTAATGCTGTAATTCTTACCGTCTCATAGTCCTTGAGCGCAGCCTTAAACTTGCCCAGGGCCATGTTGGAGGTGGCCCGGCGGTAATATCCCTTGATGTAGTTTTTGTCTATATCCAGGGCCTTCGTAGCATCTGCCAAGGCATAGCCATAGCACTCTGTGCGCAGGTATGCCAGGCTTCGGTTGCTGTAGTAGATGGCATTGGATGGATTGAGCTCCAAGGCCTCTGTGTAGTACTTGATTGCATTATCATAGTCTTTATCTGAAAAAGAAAAAGAAACATCACATCTTCACTTGAAAAAAAAACTTCCAACACAGTGTCAAAGACACACACCAGGCCATGTGGGTTCATCATTGATTTTTGATACTGGAGTTGGCTTTCAATGTCATAACATGGAAGTGACTGTGTGTTCTGACCATCAGTTAATTGTTAAAGTCGTGTTGAAAGTAAACAGCATTTTTCAATGAAAAGCCTCTTTCTAAAATCCTGCCTTTTTGCTGCGATTTCATAAAATTGACCAGATTAAATTATCAAAACATATAGTTAATTAATATTAAGTACTTTTATTCCTTTGAAGACTGAGTAGTTTGGTAGCTTGAAAATAAGGGAGGCTGGCGGGAAGTTTCATTCATTACACTGAAGGTACAATAGGAAAAACTAAATAACCTAAATCACTGCACACTTTGCTGCTGAGGGCAAAAGGAGGTTATGAGGCACAGCAGAACATCTTTCAATGCCATTAGTGCGCCTATAGTGAGGAGATGTACTCATGTGTAATGGACATATAGGTGACCAGCTCTGTGGGAGGCAAGACTACAATAATGCCATTTGAGTTGTGCAAGAACACGTGACTCTGGGGATTTACAGTAAAGGAGAATGAATGTATACTTGTGTATTTTTATCGAAGAATACCAACAGCAGTACTCGGAACTAAGCTCAAGCTAAGGGAAAATAGTGTCAACAACATCGACGTTATAGACCAAACTAGATGTTTACACAGCAGCACTAAATCAGGACAGGGAACTCAACTACAGTCGTTATCAATGCTTCTCTTTCTTAATTTAAGCACTTCATTAGACCCAAACAGTGCTTTTGTTAATCGAGGAATTTCACAAGGAAGTAAAGTGCACGATGCATCACCACCGTGGAATTTAGACGTACTAAAAAATTGCACATAAAATAGTACAACGACAGGGAGCTGCTGTTACAAGGAGGCTGTTTGCAGTCGCTAATAAAATATAAAATCGTATAGTTTTGACTTGATTGTCACATAAAAACTTACAAAATAACACGGATAAATATGACAAGAACTAAAGCAGATGGCCTCGAGGTTAAACACAAACCACAGTAAACGACACGTGTGACGGCATGGGATAATGATGCTGCTGATACTGTAGCGGCTGCTAGCTAGCGTTAGCTAGATAAGCTAACCGCTCTTTGAATCTAATGAATGGGCTTCAGTTTAGCATGCTCTCTGAGCAGCATTAGCCTAGCTTAACAGTGGCGTCTGCATCCGTTGGGAGTGTGTAAAAGCGCAATAATATTACTGCCGTAGTCAATGGCATCGCCATTGTCCACTTTCAACTGCTGCTCAGAGCTACTAACTTGCCAGCGCCCCCAACTCACCTTTAAAGTACTTATTCGCCTTCTCCTTGAGTAGCTCCGCATCGTTAACTCCTTCCGCCATCTTCTTCGCACTGCCGTATTCCGATACGTGCGCCATTGACGGATTGTCGCAAAGGTCGTAAAGTTTTGTTTTACGACTAGAATTGTTCAGAGCAGAGATGGCGATTTATGATAATAATTACTAACGGTGAAAAGGAAATCCAACTGTGGGAAACGCAACGTATTGTGCAGAACGCATAGAGAGAACATGTAATTGAAGTGGATTTATTTGAACAGGAAGTGGTCGAATGTTTATTATTAGCACAATGCTAGCTAACAGCTTGCTAGCAAACAAATTAACTTGATATACGTCTATTCTTAGGTCGGATGCAAAACCTGAATAATCACAACAGTCATCTTTAGGTGTTTACCGTAAGTATGCTGGCGGTGTTTTGTGTCCAATATTAATTCCTGAGTTGACCAGCAGGGGTCAGTACAGATCTTCATTGGAACAGTATGGAAATTGAGCAGTCTGGGGTTTTTAGAAAACCCCTAAAACTGCTGATTAGGTTAACCAAAAAGATGTTCACATGGTGAGTAATGTGCTACAAAGAAGTCATTAGTTGAAGATTAGTATATGATTCATGTAGATTCTAATTTCCCCCGGGTGTATGAAGAATCTGGCCTGTCCTCAAGTCCCCACTTTTCTGGGTTAGGTAAAGTAAACCACAAAATTACAATATAATCCCCTGTAAAACAAAAATGCAGCGTCAGTCATTATTCGCTTTCTTCCAGATGCCTCAAGACTTGAGGTTGCTGTAGTGGAAGTTTCCTGCCATCTGAACGCAGCAGGTGGCCCCCCGGCAACCACAGATGTGGCAGTGAGGGGACAAATATGGCACAGGTGCTCGTCCACACAACTTTACTCACTCACACATGGCATCTGACGCACACCAGCCTCAAATGACTGGTTAGCCATCACGCAATCTCCACGGCCGAGACAGGAGTGGGACCATCGTCTGTACCTGATAAAAAAAAGTCTATAGAGGCATAGGTTTGAGTTATAGTTAGGGTTAGAAGTTCAACCCAAAGGAGAGGCGTCTAATAAAAGAATGTGACATAGAGGATACAGCCCAGTCCAGTCTGCTGCTCTGACTCACAGACAACATCCCACAGAAAAGAGTAAGAGGCCAGAGAGGCGAGTGACTCACCACGACCCCCCATCGAACACTTACTAACCCCAGAGTGTGAGTTCACTTTCCCTACGCGAGATTACCTATGACTCGTCTCTCTGAGCCATAACATGTCTAATTCTCCGATAGTTTCACTATTAGCCGAGGAAGAAGTGAATGGAAAATAATAAAAAAAAAGAAGTAGACGACACTGCCTGTGAACAAGCTGATGTTTCAGCCTAGGCCCCACATGAGAGTAAACGCAGACAGTGAGTGGGAGAGACGGCGTGGGAGGGAGAGAGGTAGAGAATATCTGGCGAGCTGGAAGGACGGAGGAGGAAGGGAATTGCTGTCCTCCTGGGTGCACGATGCATGAGCGTGGGCTTCGGAGGGGTCCTGAGAAAGTTAAAACAAACATAAATGGAGGAGCGTAGAGATATACGAGCAAGCGGAGAAAGAGACAGATGAAGGTCACTTGGAATGTGAGTGACATTCCAGTGCCGGGAGCTTGTGAATGATGAGGCCTCGGAGTAAGTGGAGTATATGTTACATAGGCCCGATCCAAACCTCTTTACTATTTATTATTCTATAACATGTAACACCCCCTTTCAACATGAACCCTCCACCACTCTCACTGTCATGCCAGTATTCTGGAATAGCAAGAAATAGCAAGAGTCCTGTTTTTCCCTTCTGCTCCACTCTGCTCAAATAATTCACAGTTGAGAACGCCGCTTCAGCGGTACGTGGGGGGTCGTGCTTATTTGAACCATATGTTTTTCTAACGGGCAGGGCACCAGGCTTGAAGCAAAAAAATTAAAGATAAATTAGCAATTTATCTGCTTGAACCTTCCCCTAATTCTTGTTTCCCTGTGTCTTGCTTGTTTCAGACGTCAGGGTTCGGCCTGACAATCTCCTTGAGTCATATATGAATCGTGGTGATTGCTAAAACCTTACACACACTCTTCAGTAGAACCTTCTCACTGATGCTGCCATCCAGTGAGTAAATCAACATCCTGAAATGACACATTGCATGTTTCACCTCAGTTATTTGCGCTACAGGGAAGTTGGAAATTTCACGTAAGTGGAAAAAAAGAAACGTGGTGCATACCTGCCTGAAAAGTCTGCTGCTGCTGCCGCCGCTGCCGCTGCCTTTACCTTTCCACATTAAAACTGTTCTCTCCTGGGTTTCCTGGAAGGGCGAGGGCTGGAGGAGGGGACGTCTATAGAAACACATTGTGTTTATATTTTGCTGAGCGTCTGTTTACATTTCTTGTAGGGCTGCTTCAAGTATTAAATAAGGTCGTTTCTGTCAGCGCCTGCAGGGAAATATGTTGCAGTTCAAGTCCTTGCGGGCAGGTTTCATTTTGATCTGCATCCAAATTAACAAAATGCTCATCATGACAACATTCAGTGTTTGAACTTGTGCATGGTAACACACATTTCAGGCAGCTTTGTACTTAAAGAGCTGATGATAGTTAATCACTTGTAGTTATCCAAATCCCTCGATCATGAGTGGAGACAATAAATGTTTCCCACACATGACACATGATCTTTGCCACGGGTTCATCGCATCCCCTCCGGTTTGAACAAAGGCTCCGAGGTTTGGTAACTAAATTTCATTTTTCAAATCCTAAATTACTGGGAACTGGAACCACTTTGTCCACAACACCACATCAAACAGACGAATCACTTTCAGTGAGACTTCAAGCCACCAAACTCAAATTCAGAAGACATTAATGCATCGTAGCTCCAGTTTATATACATGTAATTAGAATTATATATTTTTTACGAGTCTAATTTCAGCTTGTCCACCTCGTAGCTCACAGTCAGGGATAAATACTGAAGATGCATCCGGGCTTGTGGGATGCGTCTCTGCTGCGACAAGTCGAGGTGTTGTTACCCGTTCAGAAGAATCTTGTGTTGGATTTTGGGCATTATTGCTGCGCTATAAGATGAGAGTTGTGTGTGTATGTTTGTGCGGAGAAGGCCGGGGTGCAGCGGCAGACGTCTCAGGGGTCAGAGGACGGTTGTACAAAAAAAAGGAGGCCAGGAGGAATCTTTGCAGTTAAAGTTAAGAGCAGCGATCTTCAGGATAAAAACTAAATGGCAGAATTCATTTTCCACATTTGGATTAATCAACGACCAGAACTGAAGTAAACACACAGACAGACAATGGGAGGTGAATTATGCTGCAGGAGGAGGTTCGCCGTGCTTCTGCTGGCATTTTGATGACTTGTTTCCACAATAAAAACTGGAACAAGTCTTTCCACACAGAAAGTCATCAGTTTATTAAAAGCTTCTGACACATCCATTTTATGAACTTCTTTTTAACAGACTGGCTCAGATTGACTCCCTGTTTCCCTCCATGTGTGACTCTGTATCTTTGGTAATGTGAAGCAGCGTGAAAGTAGTTTATATTTGCTGGTCAAACAGACCTTCAACATGCATGTGGTGCATTTCTCTAAATATTTTCCCTCTTAAAGAGGCAGTTTGAACGTGCGAACATACACAAAATAAAAGTTGCGTTGGCCTCTGAAACCCCGGCTCCACCTCACCTGAGGGGGAGCCCACACACAGCCTCAAAGAAATCAATTATAAAGGGCTTTTTTTGTCTTGTTTGTTTATAGCTCCTGCCCAGCAACCCACCCCCCCCCTCGCCCCCACCCTCCTCCTGATCTACTGGCACCACAGTCTTGTTAAATGAAATTGAGAAAATGACAGATAATTAGAATAAATAAAAACAAATTGCCGGGGGAAGTGAAAACAGCCCAGATTCCTTAACAAAGTGAGATTAGGATGGAAAGTGGTCCTACTGCAGGAACTCAGCGTCAGGCCTTATTTGGCCATAACTGTGGATATTAGGATAATTAAGCACTTATTATTTCCGTCATTGTGTCTGTCATCAGTCAGGATTTTGGCCTCACACGTTGGTCCCCTCTCCCATCCACATTCTCTTTAACATGCTTTATGTGTATCCTCCTTTCTCTCTCTGGGTTTTTGAGCAGCTCGGGTGTTTGATGTGAGCTGGGCACGAGAACAAGAGATGTGATACACACCCCAAACAGGAAATGAGAATTTCGAGCAAATAGACCCGTGTCTGTGTGCCTCGCTGAGAAACGCACAGGGAGGAATGCAGATAGAGAGCAGGGCCGACGGCGGAGGATGTGGAAGAGACACAGTGAATCAAGAAGCGGTAGAAGTTGGAGGTGAAGAGGTTGTTGCATACTGAACGTGAGCGAGAGAGAACAGAGAGGAGCGACGCCCTGAGTATGAGATGTAGAGACAAGCATCCCCCAGACGCTGCTCTTCATCACCCTGTGACATCCTGCAGCACCCAGCAGAAGTTAGTTCCAGTGTTCCGTCAGTGGGCTGGAAACAGGAGTCGATACCTTCAGTTTATTATCAGAGGTACACTCAACACAATCATACTTAAGTATCCACATCATCCTCCGATTGAGATATAGTGGAGCAACAGAACACGTCTATCGCCGCTATAAAAGGATGAAAAACAGCAGGAGAGGATAAGAAAAGATCAAGATAGATTAGTTCACGGTATAGCATGTAATACTTCAAGTCTGCTTGTATAAATGTGGTATAAATATTATAAAGTAGCTGTGTATCTATAAGTTAACTTGCAGTTTACTTTCATAAAATACAAAATGGGTTAGAAGTATGTAACTAGTAAACTAACAGTTAACTTCTAGTATCATAGTACTTCACTACCTAAAGATCACTTGTCGTGTAAAGTGAACTTGCTCCCAGTATGAGTGTTGTTTACTTTAACTGGGTCAATTCAAGTGGCGACACCTGATCCACTTTGTAGATCTATAGATCTCCACCGGCTGGTCGACGACCTTTCCACCTCTGCTTTATGCAAATAGGATGCGTCCAAAGCAACGCACCCGTCTAGTACAAGTATACTACTCGTGCACTGATATTAGTTCTATCACTTTGGGAATATACTTGAACTTGTCGTTATCTTTATTAACTGAACTCTCATTTCACCATGTGTGTGCTTCCACCAACTGCCGCGTCCGTTCCGGCCGTGCAGAACACCGTCAGTCAGACAGGGCAGCAGTTATTAACTCACATCACCTGGAGATAACAGGCCCCCATCGCAGCCACACCCCACAGTTGTCCTCATGTGCTAGACGACCCCCAGCCCCCCCTTTAGCAGTTGAGCTCATAAAAACAAGAAAGAATCCCGGGATTATCTATCAAAGCGACGGTGGCGTACAGGCGGTGACCCGCTGCAGCCTTTTCATCTGGCAGTGCGGTTGGTGTTTTCACACTAGTAGCAACGACATGTTGTTGCAGCCAGTTTATTTTACATGGCATTGGGGCGCCCCCACTGTTTATGAGCAATGAACGACTGAGCACATCACACATGGTCAAGCTTTCCCACAGAAAGGAACCCGCATCATAAGTGACTCAGGATGTCTGGGTGCTCGCGCTCGGACCATTAGATGACTGTGGGACTTAAAAGGGAAGGAACTACTTCAATGGGCCTCTGACAACAAGGTGGAAAGAGGGACGGGTTGTTGGGAAAACCACCTCGGCTCCTCAAACGGGGCTAAACGGCCTCGAGTGGCGTCAGCGACGGATCTGATGTGGTGAGACGGCTAAAACAAACAATCAAAAGCAGCGGATGACATGTTCAAGACAAACTGTAAATATCTGTCACTTTCCAAACCGCCGCGTCGTAATGAACACGAACAATCGCAGTTTAAAGTGGAACGCAGAGGCTGTTTCAAGTCCCTAATGAGACGATTAAACTGGCCATGTCAATAACAGCTGTGAGGCGCACACACAGACACACACACCCTCTGTCGTGTCTGAAAATATCACGCATCGACCGCCAATCCAGGATGTTCTGGGGGAGAGTTTCCTCTTCCTGTTGCTGCTACGGTCGGACTTTCCT
Organism: Macroramphosus scolopax; assembly: GCA_901007825.1. Lineage (NCBI taxonomy): Eukaryota > Metazoa > Chordata > Actinopteri > Syngnathiformes > Centriscidae > Macroramphosus > Macroramphosus scolopax. The sequence goes on along the minus strand of CAAKHC010014547.1, from coordinate 27,581 downwards.
GTCAGTTAGTATTAACCACTGATAGACCTTCGGGTGCCTTTCAGACTCACAGATACTCTTTTTTTTATCTCCGGGGAGTTTGATTCCTCACCGTGAAGTATTCATCACATCCTGTACACTTGGGTGGCCGGCAGAGGAGAAACACATCGAGGTGCTCTGCCGTGCAGATGGCCTCCGTGCACATGTTGTCAGAGCAGGTAGAACCGACCAGGACACATGTTCATCAGATGGACCGAACAGCCACAGGCACGCGTATCATCCTCCAGACTGTCACCTGATCTGCAGTCCGTGTTCTGATCGCTCTCTTTATCATCACGGTAGTCAAAGCGATGATCACCCCACATTGGATTTCTCAGACGCCACCGGGGGAGGCGAGCTGTGTGTGCGGCCTCCTACGACAGCTCTGGCTCATTCCCGTTCCTGGGAGTTAGTCTTCATGATTCAAACGTGCCAGAGGATCTGATTGTGGTGCTAAGACAGACTGGCTTGAATTAGAGCCCAATTTGGGATCTGGGTCCTGTTATACCTGCCTGCCGTCGGTCCCCTGTGTGCTGTTCCAATGTGTGTGTGAGGTTTATGAAAAACAATGCAGGGGAATGCATTGGTGGGAGTGGCGGCTTATAAGACATGAAATATGATCCAGGACATCCAGTTACAATAACAGGTCTGTGAGTTTGAAGGCTAATCCAATGCCAAATGCTGCTTCTAATATATCCCTTCTTTTTTCCATCCGCGCAGCGCTGGTATGGTAAACAGCTGAAATACTTTGTTCCTGTTATAACGAATCCACCAGGAATGTGCACTTGCATAAAAAGTCTTTGTAGAATCTTGCTGCATGACATCATGTCTTTTGCCACGTGTTGTGGCAAAAGTTGTGGTAAAAGTCTGGTTCTACTTTTTGCCGGTTATTTGTTTGTTGTTGTTGTAGTCGCTGCTGAGATGAATTACAGGGCTGCGTTGGATTCAAGCAGCGAGATGTTCACCTGAAGCCTCGCGTGTTTCTCTGCTTTAAATCTGAAGCAAGAACATGAACATGTTAAAGGACAGGCAGGGTCTCTGTGCTTTATTTAATTTGATAGAGTATCTGCAAGAACAGTAGAAATATAATGAAGCACATACTGTACGTACTCTGACAATGTTTGACTTTCTATCACTGTTTAAAAGTGCAATAACATTAGTTGTACCGGAGAACCTGAGAGGACGTTCTGTATGAGCTCCATGTGCTTGTGTGAGCACATGATCATGCAGACACACTGCACATGCATGCAGGAGCACATTAACATATGTTCTGATGGTGTTCATGTGCAATAAAATGGCGTGTGGGAGTGCAGTGAATGGGAGGATCAGGAAGAATTGAATAAACCAAACACATCATTTCACCCTCCTGCCCGCTCCCAAAGTGCCCCGATCACAGGAAATGGGTGTAAAGTATGACTCAGCTGGCTTTGACCTCCAACACCCCCGACTCCCTAACACCCCCACCCTCTCCTTCAGGGCTGCTTTAATTAGAAAAGCAACTTGTTTGTTTTTCTTCGTCTCAACACCCAGTCTGCCCCTTTTCAATCTGAGCCCTTTATAAAAGCAGCGCATCCCAGCGTTCATAGCTCTGATGACTCATCTCTCTCTCCTCCGCCCATCGTTCTCATGCACTCTCCCTGTCTCCGTGTAATTTAATTGGCCTAGATTCCACCTTTGGTGCAGAATTGTATAAAAAAAAAATAACAGCTGTCACACAGACATGCGCCCTTCTCTGCTCAGGTGTGTCCGGTCTGCACGGCAGGCACACGTTCACCTCCGACGATGTCATGCCGAAACGTTTACGTACTAGCGAAGGCTCAGTAGCTCAAGGCTCAACAGGCAACCCGTCCACGTACATGTACACAAACACACACACACACACACACACACACACACAGACACACACTGCTTCAAAGGATGGCGTGTCATAAACAGAGGGACTGCGAAGGAGGAATGTGTTGCTCATTTGGGAATTGAGAGCCAGAGAGGAAGGAGAGGTGGGGGCACGCTGACCTAATGTCCCTGTGTGTGACGGCGAAGGAGGAACAGAGTCGTTCTCTGCTGTCATAACACTCGTGTGCCCATCAATACTCATGAAAACCCCACTGACACAGATCACAGCAGACTAATATAAAACAGACCTGAAGCTCACGGCCCTCATCACCTAACACCACCTTCAGCTCACACTGATTCAATTAGAAGAGTCAGGTTACTACGTCACACCGTGTGTGCGTGTGTGTGTGTGTGTGTGTGTGTGTTCACAGAACAGGGGGATGATGTTTCTTTGTGTCCAGTGTGTCAGTTTAACGGCGGCCCGCATGATTTATGACCTGCGTCACACCTCTCTTAATTGGAGTCCGTGTGTGTGTGCATGTTTGTGTGTTCGGGACTTTCTCTGCCATTGAACTTCAGTTTACTCCCACCGGGGAGGGTCACAGCCTCAGTTTAGCCACGCTCACCCCGGGGAAAAGGTGAAGCTCCGCCCCCTCTCCTTAGCGAGTCACCGCTCTATGAGCTTCTTTAACGCCCAGACTCTGTAGTGCATAAACACATGGTGCTGTTTCTAGTTGATATACTGAATATTGTATTTTTTAATTCCATAAAACACTTTCCTCTTCCTCACTCAGTCTTGTGAGCAGTGCAAACACAAACATTTTAACAAGAAGTTAATTAATTTAATCCCGACCATCATCAAATACCAGAACTATACCAACTAAATTTGATAAATTATAATTGTATTTACAAATGAATATTTGCAGTGGAAGTTCAAACACCAATACTCAGGATCCGTAACTTAACACCAGGACAAACAAACGTTCTGCAGAACTGGGGATAATGTTCAAATACTGCAACGATACCTTTATTGATGGAGGATGTGTGAGGATGCATCATAGTAGTAGATAGTTGGCCAGATGTCTAGTGAGACTTATTCTACCCTGGACGTGGAAACAGGGGGTTGACCTCCGACCTCCGCTTGAGCAACTGGCGCACAAAGGTAAAAATGTTTTTCTTGCCTAAAACAGCTGTAAAGACTTTATAAGGTGATAATATACCGTATCAGCGGTAGGCGCTGGTTTTAGAGTTCCTCTGTCCCGACTATAACAAAACAAAAACAGGAAAGGCCCTCTGCAGAGCTCAAACCTTCACCAAGGCCAATGTCAAAAAAATACCCGCAGAAATTCCTGGATCTGCCCCAATGTCAGTAATATTGTCTAAAAAGACCCATAAATCTTTGCGGGTGGTGTCCAAACAAACTCCTGCATGGTTCCTTCATGGTAGACGGGCTGTCCACTGGACATGAAACAGTCAGGCTTCATATGAACAGAAACTTGGAGAATAAAGCTTTTTATTTCTGATATTTTCAGTCAGAGCTCGACGAGCTGAACATGAGAAGATATAATTTCCATCCTCCAAACACAAAGGAACTCAGTCTGCGGTATTTATTATCCATTACGGTTAGACTGTCAGTTGCGAACCCTCAGTTGAGTTAGATGTTTATATTGAGAGAAAAAGGGCGCTTGTGGCTACTTATTATGTGCTTACGGAGATAAAACGCTGCCGTTTTCTTTCTGGTCTCCAGGAAAACCCGGCGCTCGTCGCCAGATGGTCACATGACACATCAATGTCTTGTGAGTATTTAACACTGTAATGTCGTCTTGGGCTGCTTGTGTGTCAGCTTCTAAAGTTGAACAGAAAGACTCATATTATCCCACTCGTTTTAAAAGTGATAAAAATATGAATGTAGTTCAACAGATCTGCCCCCAAAACTGTACTGAAGTCCTCCTTGGCCCATTGAACGCCTCACCGCCATGTTTCATACCGACAGACAAACATAGAAACAACCCCGACCAGTAAAACCATCACCTCCCATCAGTGGAGATGATCAGTCCTGATAAATAAGTTGAGTTAAGTTGCACGATTTTTAAAATCTTGTTCAAACAACAGTACCAAGCGTTTCTCACATGGTACAGTCTGATGGTCAAGACTTTAGGACTCAGACTTTACAGCTTATCACTCCCTGTTTGCCTCTTTTGTTATTGACATTTGTAAATAAAGATTGATTTGAAAGCTAACAAGGCAGAAACTAAGTATATGATGTTGATTTCATGGTGGCTCGGACGACGTGGACAGTACGGCCTGAGAGACCTGGAGGTGCACTTTGTAATTCTACATATTTATTTTAGCGTTTAGCTTCTGTCCACACGATGTGGCGTGTTGCCGTGGCGTGTTGCCGTGGCGCTCTTTCTGCATATTCACTCAGGCGCAGTGAGGAGAAAAAAAGGCCGAGGGCAACGGAGTCGTGGCTCGGCTTCAACCGTGTGGAACTCTTGAGAGATGTTGGGGTCAGAAATTCATCCAAATGTGCGACGGCCAGTTGGGAGCAGCAGGTCATCACCCCCGCCTCTATACAAACAACGCCCAATGAAGCCAATATTGGGTAAGTCACTGGCTGAGATCGCACAGTGTGTGGAAGAGAGTCACGCTAAGTGCTGCCTGGGGGAAGTATGGGACCCTCAAACCCCACCAGCTCCCTCCCCTCCACCGGGGTATGTTACTCAGTCGGGGTTGTGAGACTACACTCCTCTGAGTTTAGACCCGACAGACCCCGGAGCCTCTCCTCCTACTCCCCAGGGACATGGTAGCTGTTTATATGAGTTGATTTGTCCGTCCGTGTCCAGGGACATCGAGCAGAAGAGAGAGAGAGTATAACAAGGAAGGAAACGGAGGGGCGGTATCGTGAGAAGGAGCCAGTCCAGAGATGTAATTGGTACCTCTCCTTTTTTAGAAAAACGTTTCTTACTTTCTTGGGTCCAGCAAATGAGTCAAGGCGCAGGCTGTTTTATAACCACACTCAGTCATACTTTCCCTTTGTAGTTTTCACTTTGAAGAGGGTTCGGGTTTCTTTGATCCACCGTCTGTTCAGCTATGTCAGCTACCGGTTTGTGTGCATCACAACAGAGCTGTTAAAAAATAAGAGTCTCATTTGCAGATAGGCTGTTCCACCAGTTTATTTCTTCTCGTGGACATTACAGATTTATCTGAGGGTCTAGAAAGCCGAGTCGTGTGTGTGTGGTCCTTTGTTCCATCCAACCCTCATTCATTTCCTCAGCCTACATCTGTTTTCCTCCCCCTATCACTTGCCATGCTTTGTTCAGGTGATAACTCAAAATGGCCAGAGAGTGTCTTCAAAGAGATGTCAGGGTTAACAAAAAAGATGGGAGTGAAAGAAACGAGAGAAAAGAAGCGACACGGCTCTCTGACTCGGACCGTGATAACCATCGTGAGTTAAACTGCAGGTGTGAAGTGAGAAGGAGGGCGGTAAAGACAAGACAGGTGGAGAGGGGAAGTCCCGTCGGCTTCCCTTCTGCATATTCAGCAATGAAGCATGCGCAAACCTTTCGTAAACACTGACTACGTTTACACGGACTTCAACATTCCAACATTAAGACTAATACATTAATACTATCAATAAGACTTTCCCATGATTAGTGCCGAGCCTTTTCTGATTACCTGTATTGTCCAATCTTAATCGCACTATGAGGTCATTTAGAAGCTTTCAAGAGCGAAATGTACAGCAGTCAAACCACTCGATGACACATTCTCTGTCTTCCAGCGAGTGTTGGGATGAAAGATATCTGACTGACAAGCTGTGAAGAGGAGGACTGTTGTGAAAGAAGTATCAGCCTGAACCTGTTGGCATGTAAAGCCGTAAAAGTAACATCTCGAAGGGGAGTGTTACACAGTCAAATCTGGAGGGTTACTCGGACGGAGGGGCGTCATGCCGGTCTGCATCGTGAGTCATAATTTGGACGATGCTTTTCAGTATATAACCAGGAACGTGAACACGATATTCTATAGTCATGTTCTGTAAACTTATTGTCTTAGCAGATACAAGTACTGACGGGAGAGTACCGCACTACTTGTAACATTATTAAAATGGAGAAAAAAACTGATGGTGGAGGTCTGTGATGATTTAAGCTTGTTGTTTTCCCGTTAGTATCATGAGTGACACTGACTGAGTGACGAGCGGCAGGAAAGCATCTCGCCACTCCATTTCTTTCTTCTCAGCTTCCTCCGACGAACTCGTCCTTTGTCTTTTCGGCACTTCGTTGTCGTCTGTACTGAAAACCCGGAGCTAGTTTCTGGTGCCGTAAAGCGTCACTCAGGTTTCCTGCCTGGTCACTCCACAGCAGGAACAGACAGAGTGGGAATATAAGAGCAGCCATCCTCCCTGTTACGGGTTCCAGCAAGATGATTCAAGCTTTTGTTTTGAGATAAAAAGTAAAATGGAAACATTCCAAATGAAATGATGACATCGTCCGAAATAACCTGCTCGTAACTCTGACATCCAAAGTCACTCCCGAAGCAGTTGTAACTGAGTACAGCCGGGCATGTTTGCTGATGTTGTGTATTTGTTTGTACAGATTCAGCACCTGGAGCAACAATGGCTCTGAGCAGCTGTGTGTTTGTGGAGCAGCAGCAGGACACCCGGCTGTGTTATTAAGGTCACAGGAATTACACCAGTCCGCTTTACTGCTCCACTTTTAATGACCAGTTGTGCGGCGAGAGATCGTAATTGCAAATGTCATCGATGGTGTAATAAGACAGAGGCTCAAAATAGCAGTTCAAGACCAGCGGCCGAGCTAATCAGCTTCCATCTACAATCAGCGGTTTTCATTTTGGGACTCGTAAAATGAGACAGAAAATATGTCAGGCGACTCTCCGTGAAACAGAGCCTTTCAGTTCGTCTGCAGATAAAAGAGAAGGAAACGCAGCACATGGAGGCTATTAAAGAGCCAATTATCTCCAAATTGAATCTTTGCTGTGATGAAGTGCAGCAACGCAGCAATCTGCTGGTTACTCATTCAATCATATAAACTGGACACAAGGCTCGCATTAGTGATAAAAGAACACCTGCTTGACTTGGCGTTCCTCGCTCGGATTCATAGAACCCGTTCACTTTGTTTTCTTGGACGCCGCCTGCTCTGGGATGTGCTTGACTTTATGGCAGGAGATGTCAGCAGTGTGTTTCAGTGCCATCGTAAAGCCCCGAGGGCTCGAAAGGAAGCAGCTGCTGAGAAACGAACATGGGATCGAGGGATAAGCCCACTTGAGTTTGACTTCCCTCTGGGACCGTTCCGTTAACGCCATGACAGATTTACGAGCGTCTTGACATTCATACCGTTTGTTTGGTCATCACAGGGAAAGCAAAACACGAGTGCTCTGCGGTTTGAGGAGCTGATTTCAATGATCCTGCCTCCTCATGTTTTGTTCGTTTAGGTTTTGGTTTAATTGTGTGTGTGTGTGTGTGTGTGTGGGGGGGGGGGGGGGGTTAGAAAACCTTTAACATTCCAATTACATTTGCCCTGCCAAGTTAACACAGAACATAATGTTAAAACACTCGGAGGCAGTCGGTCTGAGTCATTTGGAGAGGAGAGACAAGAGAGGGTACAATTATGGCGATGAAGTTTCATTCTAATTTATCTTCCTGCTCTTTCCAAGCTGGCGCTCTGCGCTGGCTCGCGGGGGAAATGTTTCTCCAGAGGAACCCTGGGTAACAGGACCAGCTCTGGAACAAGATCGCACCGATCACTGTCACCTTATTAGCACCACAAGCATCCGCCACACCGCTCACAAGCTTATGTAAGGCGTTTGACGTTGATGTGCCGGAGCCGCGGCCGTGTGTCAGCGGGTTCAGTGTTTTTCGTGTGCATGTGTACAGTATGTGTGTTTAATTTTCCATGTAGTCACTGCCCTTAAGTCTGGGACTTACCAACGGGTCTGGACCTGCTCTCCTCATTCCCAGTTCAGCCTCATGGGCTGCCAGTAATCCCTTGAGACCTGAGGAAGAGGGGTGGGGCCCCATAGGGTGGGGGTGGGGATGGATGAGGTGCATGGAGATAGTAAAGAAATGTTGGTATGGCATGTATCCATACAGTTAGAGGCAGCGCCAAGAACCGGGGCTGTGCATCCAGGAATCCTGCTGTTGAAGCCCAGAGGGCCTTGCATCTCTTGTTCAGTCAGTCCAGAGTAAACAGGCATCAACTGGGTGCCCAGAAATAGACCACACACACCTGGCATAGGCCACAATTTTCCACTGGGAGATCTTTCGCTCCCGACATCGGAGGGTCATCACGCACAACCTGGTTTCATGAGACGATGTGTGTTCTTTGCACGCTCGGCGAGGTGTTCAATGTCCCATCAGTAAAGAGGACATCAGAAGTTTAATAGACAACTGAAGGAGGGAGAGGAGATGTGTAAGCTTTAGCCACGACACAAACAAGGCAAAACTCTACGCTGAATGATGACTGGGACCGTTTGATATTCTCATTCACAACACGGGACGGTCGAAGACGAGCAGAGATCTTCATTTGTCCAGGACCAAAGGGATTTGATGTATAATTCTCTTTACTTAGATAATGACGAACACTTGTTTTTCTACAGTTCTTGGAGGCTCAGCACAAGACCTGAAGTGTTCTGGTGCAGTCAGGCCAGGAGGGAGCAGCAGCGACTCCATGGACCTGAGTCGACCTCCGAACCCGGAGTCGGAGGTACCTTCAGGACATATTCAACATCTTGTTTATGAGTCGTTATAAGTCATTCCTGGTAATAAGCACAGAAGCTTCGCTAATTACAAAAGACATTTTTGTCATTTGGCACCGTCTAATTATATTTTAATTATTTTTAATGGTGTTTTTATGAAGTAGCTAACAACATTCACTTAGGGAAGGTTCAAATTAGTTTTCGGGAAGCTTCCGGGACGCCGGTGAAAAGAAAAGGTTCGCCTGGAGCTCTGTCTTGAAGAAACCACACGTCCGCGTGCAGGCTCTGACAAGTGCAACACACACACACACCTACACACACCGACACACACAACACTGCTCTCTGACAGCTAACACAACATATTTTCCATTCTGATGGGCTCGTGGTAACTTCAGTGTTTATTTCAGTTTTTAAAAGTATTTACAAGAAAACATTTCAAACATTAAGTGCACTATAAAAAATACCGTGTTGTTTTTTTTCCCCTAAAATATAATTATCTTTGAAAAGAAATGAATTGTGCAAAAAGCGTCACACTTCAGATGAAAGCAAACACTTGAGTCCTAATTTACTACGGCGATACAAATTAAAAAAAAAAAAAAAAAGGCATATGTGTGTATTGAGTCTGAACGGCTCCTCCCCTTAAAATCAGCAACACAACCGCATCACCCGAAAACAAGTCGGCTGTTAAACTCCAGGTGGAAAAAACAAGCTCTCACCACTGATGTTACTCATGGCTGCTTCACAAGGAGAAGCTGACGTTCTAATATGAACAAAGACAGTAAAAGCACTAGAAAAATCACATGGGCAGAAACAACAAAGCAGGTGAAACTGTTTTGTGAAATGTCGCTCAGCCGCTCAGTCGGAGGGAGTTTCCCGAGGTCGGACCGTCCCTGTGGTTGTCTGCTGTCATCTACGGTGTCGCTCTCTCCGAGAAATAAAAAACACCTGTCACCATATCTCCCTGGAAAACCCCGACGACTTCTGTTTCCATACTTTGGAATCTTTCACCTCGAGGTGTCCGAGCCTTTTCGGGAAAAGGAAAGTGTTCTTCCATGGAGTTCGTTTCGGGTCCCCGCATCCTTTATACACCTTGTATGTGTGAAGCATCTCATCCCTACACACTGTTATACACGTGTCTTTACAAAATCTGTCCATTCGACAAATAAATTAATCAATTTTCAAGACAGATATTTCTACTACTGCAAGGAAGAAAAGTATATACACATGGAAAACATCGTCTATATAAAGAAGTCCATTGACGTGCTTCCAACATGAGGATAACAGAGCCGGTCGTCTCTGTCCGTTACGTTATCCTCTGTCCTGCATCACCTGCACGATGCTCCTGTCTGGGGTCTCACGTGACGTCCTCCGTGTTCTGTGTCTGAGGGGACGCGGAGCCGTGGGACATGTTGTGTTTTTAGCTACACTTGCAGGACTTCACAATCATATTGGACAGCTGCTCCACCTGAAAGGGGAAATCAACAGTGATGGGATGAATCGTCTGCAAGTGTTGCTGTACACAAGTGTTTTTGTCAACACTGAGTGAATGTTATGGCTACCTTGTGTTGCCTGCCAACGTAGTAGAGGATTGGAAGTGGTTCCAGCGCCTGGGGAACACAGCAGGGCTGGGCCGAGGCTCCTGGGTTGTGATGCTTGTACAGGGCCAGAATCTGTAAACAATTAGGGAAAGACAAGAAAACAGGGAATCAGAGTTTCATCACTGACCCTTATAAAAGCAGCTGAAACAAAACAGGCTATCAGAGGATTGAAGATAAGACAACAGGGAATAAGGGTCCTGATGATTCACTGGATACTTAATAGTGCTTCTTAATCAGGTCCGACCAAAACAAGAGTCAGATTCCCACCGCAGGGAATCTCAGACTGTTTCAGGGCGGTTGCATCTTTGTGTGTGTTCCGACCACCCTCGATCTCTTTCAGGGACGTTAGCAGGGGCAGCAACAAGCACCATTCCTGGGTGGGTTCTTCTGAACCCTGAGAATCGGGGCTCGATGCTGATTGGTCGTCACTCGCCAGTAGTAGTTTTGTGGCAACGATTCCACCCGCCGAAATAACGACGACACATAGATAACAACATGTTGGGCAATGAGATGGTTGCTACGTCTCAGTCTGTTGTGTTCTGTTTTACTCTTCTATTGGAACTACGCTGTTGTGGTGAGTGTGCGTGTGCGACTCACACAACAATAAAGACACAAGGGAAGAATGTACAGCTGAAGCAGCTGATGGAAGGTCTTTAGTTATGCAGATATTTTGTCATAAACCAAAGTACAGGACAAAACTGTGACCTGATGTTGGAAATTATGAAGAGAGTCAGCGAATCACCAGTTCTTAGAGTCATCCCTAGAGGTGCCTTCATGTCTGTAGCGGTACACCAACATCAGGAAGTGTGATGATGCCAGAAGTTTCATCCTCTGAGGACCATGAATGTCTGTCCCAGTCCAACTTGTAGAAATATCTTACTTGGTCAGCTAAGGTTAGTTCAACCTTTCACAAGTGACACTAAATGAGGATTTATTTTCTTGGCATCACAAAATATCTGCACCAAAGTTCATAGAAACTTGTCTAATAGTTTGAGGTAAGGTCAAGGGGATCTTAAAGGTCAGTGGGCCTCCTCCTCTGGGGACCATGATTTTTCTCCATGCAGTATATGTTGAGATATCTCAGCCTCAACGTATTCTTGTATACTTGCTTTTGCTCTGCAACACAACTTGCTTGTGGACATTAATATTAATGTCATGTTTAACCTACAGTCCAGTTATTCCCTTCGTCTGTCTGTAACACGGACAGATTATCAACTAGACTTGGCTGCAGCTTCGCCAGCATTCTTTAGTCTCTTCCCCTAGGCAATGAAAGAGTGTGAATTATTTCTCCAGTCAGTGCACACAGTAGACCTGCACCATAAAGCTGCAGAAACCCCAGAACACTGCCCGAGCATCAGTCAGTGTGTTTTCCAAATCAGATGTACAATCACAATTTCCCAAAAGCCCAAATCAATATCTTGAAATTGCATTTTCTATCTGCCAACGGTGATAACATATCACACCACATAACGTCTGTCCAATCCTTGCTTAATCAAATAATCCATTCAGTGTCAGTCTAAACCCTCCAAACAAACACTGACTCCAGTCGGTGTTCGATTCCAAACAGGCCTTCAGCAACAGGAGAAAAAGCAAGTTCTAGGAAAGTCTCCAGTCTGAGCTGCCAAACCACTTAATGCAGCCATAAGGTGATCAGATGTGGATTGCACACCACATTGAGAGGTTACACCATACCTGAGAGTATTTGTTTTCAGCGTTCCAGATGTAGGTGCACGACCCCATGCAGTAGTTGGCATGGTAGCCTGTCGGCTTATTTATCCACTTCCAGCCCAGATCTTTCCTGAAGTCGATGTACAAGCTCCTCACGCAGCAGGTCTCCGTCTGGCTGCATACGAGAAAACAGGGTAACGTGTGACCAGATGGTGTGGAGATTTGTAGGACATAGCAATTGTAGGAGGTACGTTTCATAAAAAAAGACTGGATGTGATGCACCAGTGGTTTTAACGTGAGTTTTATTTTTTTTTTCCTCGTTTCTGATTCGACCCAAAAAAGCGTTTCCTGATGTGAGACCATAGTTTGGAGGTTGTTACACACCCAAAAAAGCAAAACATGTGAGTTGTGTCTTTACTCATGGGAAGGTTACGGCGAGTCACATGGTTTCACACTGGAAACAGACGACCGGACTCAAATAATTCGGTCACAGAAGTAAAAGCCAACAAGGGTTGCTCACGCTGTGCAGGTGTCCTTCGTGTCTGTGGAGCGCTTCTTGCGTGTGGTGAGGTGGCTGCTGACGTTTTGAGGGATAGACATGGTCAGGATGTAGGGGGGTTGTTGAGTCATCTGCTGCATCAATCCCGTGTCCCCCCGACTAGCACTGATCCCAGAGATGGCAAATTCGAAGCCTTCGGGACTCGTTCCGTTGCATTCACAGAATATCCGAAGTTCGAAACTCTGCTCGTCCTCTGCCAGAAAAGAGTTGGTTGGTTAGAGACTTGCAACTGTCGGATTGTCTGAACAACACAGAAGTTGTAGTGAAATGACTGAACCAGTCCGTTGTTTAACTCACCGGTTCCTTTGAGCCATTCCTGCAAGGTCTCGGTGACGTCAAAGGACAGCCACTTGCCCTTCCATTGGTTGGAGACGAAGCGGGAGCTGAGGTAGCGGGCCGAGGCCCCCGCCCGAACTCGGTACAGCTCCACCCGCTGCTCCATGTATATCGACGTTTGCTTGATGAGCATCCGCAGTTCTGCGCTGGTCAACAGGCGGTAGTCCCCGACACTTTTACGGATCTCTGAGATGTTGAAGAACATCGGGACCCTCTTGGAGGTCTTCATGTCGTCCGTGTTATTTTTTACTGTGGGATTGAAAACGGGACGTTACTCATTTTGGAGATTTCACACAACTGTTTTGGAGCATATTGGTTGGAGAAATAATCCCACACAGACAATAACAATGCTTTTTAATATCAGGGGGTTAAAAGCTGCGTCCTACAAGCTGATCTGATGGGTATTACATGTGATTACGGTATATAATTCATTTATTTATGACTCTCGGGAGACAAGTTGACATGCAATACAAATGCTTTTATTTAAATGTTCTGTGTTTCCGGTCTTTGTTCCAAAACAAAGGAATTATTAAAAAAGGATTCTGTCGATATAAGTGAGAAGGAGACGAGTCCAGAGATCAGTTTGTCTTCTTCTATTGCTTGTTGTATTATTTCTGCTTCACACTAGAATTGTTCAAATCTAATTAATAACCTCTGGCGAGGAGGTCGTGTTTCTCCCGGTGTTTGTTTGTCTGTTAGAAGGATCAAGCAAAAACTACCCGGCCAGTTTCAGGAGGGTTGTAACATTGGGCCAGTAAAGAACACATTATATTTCTGGTTTGATCTATTCAAAATAACAAAAGCAGATTTTTTTGGCGAAGGTTTGTGCCGTTTTTCCACTGAACTTGTTCTCATAAAAAGGTCTTTTTCATAATTCTGCACACACTTAAGTTGTATAAACCAAATACAAAGTGTTACTCATTAGTACTATTAACTGCAGCCAAACATTCATGTGTTCCAGCTGCTGTAAAGCCGTTGTTTTCTTACGGTATTGCTGCCCATATTTGCAACTTTCCGTCCAGAGCCTGCCCATATCATGGCAGCAGGGACGTCCCCCTGCAGAGCCTGATAGAAAGCAGAGCCAAGCTGCACTCCATAAATCTACCGGCGTTAAATTGCAACGGATTAAGACGCTCAGATATGTGCAAAAAGATGAGCGAAGGAAGGCAGATGCACGAAGGTGAAAGAGGAGAGCGTGAGATGAGATGTAGGAGGGGGCTCGTAACACTGTAAACGCAAAGAAAACAGCAAAGAGAAGAATGCGCTCTTATGAATATAACACATAGTTGTGAGGGAGGGGGAGGGTGTGAGTGAGTGGGGGTGCAGAGAAATTGGAGATGTTTATCAATGGAGCCGGGGGTTCTGGCCAAAACCAAAAACGTTGGTTCAGCCTGCCAACGCCGTGATTCTCCGCTCTCAGGTCCAGGAATTACTCTCTGAAGACGATCCCGGCTGTGTCAGGGCCGCTACCTCATTCAGCAGAGTAGGTAGCATGTGGGGCTTTGTTGGGAAACCAAAGTGAAACCGAAAAGAGCTGGTGCGGGGTGTAAGGGGAAATGAGATGACATTTAACTGGTCCCACCCTGAGAGGAGTCAAATGTTCGGTGGTAAGTGCATGAATGGAAACGCACACTGTCCAGGGAGATGTCAAGATCAGCGGTCTGGCGCTGACGGACCAAGAAGCACAGCGAGCCGTCGACGCGAGCCAGTTGGAGTAAATGTGTTGAGAGTTAGAGAAGTGTTTACGAAACAGGAAATTAGGTCACTTCCCTTAAGAAGTATACTGGCTGCCGTGCCATAATTACAGCGAAGTGTCCTCACTTCCACTTTCCAATTAACTCAGTTTGCATTGTCCCCAGAGGCATTTGAAAAACGTCATCACAATACTGTGGGGTAAGAGTTCTCCTCCACAGGTCGCTCTTCCCGATAAGATTACACCCCGGTCTGCGCAATCGTTTGGGTGTGGGGGGATTTGTGTGTTGATTCAGGGCCTATCCGCAGGTAAGCCGGGGACAGCTGTTGTGACAGGCAGGGAGACAACTCTGTAATTACCAGCGTGAGGAACCAGATTCCAGCAACAACCTAAATACCTGCCTCCTTCATACGCTCGACTCCACCCTCCCACAGCCCGCTCATTGATGTCTCCTGACCCACCTCCGCACTGATGCTGTTGCTACTCGCCTGCATCACAGGCGAGCTGCTCCATTTACTCTTAAATACGATCACGTATAATGAGTGACGCAGCTCCAGAGCGGTGAAGTTCCCTCTGTAAACAGTCTGAATTAGTTTTGGAGTGTTACCATGTTAAACAGGAGATGTGAGAGGAGGCGGAGGGGGGTGATGACTGCTAACTGACTGGAGGGTTTTAATCCACAGCTAGAAATCTACTCAGAGACAGATACCGCCGCCAAATCCAATGGGAAAAATGCTTTCTTTGGCTATGTTGACTGGATCTGCCCCCCCCCGAATGTAACGGGTTCTTCCTTGGCCCTTGCTGAAACCCTCCAATAAGATCGGTGAAACTCAGGAGGGTAACTTTTTCCTAATCCTGCTAACAACCACACACACACACAAAGGTGAAACGTAACCTCCTTCGGCGGAGGTAATGACTACGATGGTGAATCTATTGGCTGTTTGGGTTACCTACCAATAAACACAACCACAAATTGAAGTGACGAACTTAGAACAGCAGAAACTGTTTGTTCAAACTCAGTCTTCTGTATTTTGAGCAGAAGTGGAATCGTCCCCCCCCCCCCGGGGGGGTTTGCCGGTATTGTTATTTTAATATATTGCACAACATTACTCACTCGGCCTCAACACATATACATAGTGTGTTAGAGGGAAGCCATGCTGGGGGTTGAGACAGTGGACGGGTGTTCTCTGGCATCCCGCCGAGGTAGGAAACACATGCTCCCCATGGGCACCGCTTGCACCGGACCTGAGTCACTCAAGATCTCAGTGGCCATCAGCCTGCCTTCCTTCCTGTCAAGCTGCCCCGTCACAAACACGAACATGCAAACACACTGATAATAATAAGCTCAGGAAACCCAGCAAAGAGGGAGAGAGAGAGAGGGAGAGAGAGAGAGAGAGAGAGAGAGAGAGAGAGAGAGATAATCAAGTGCACAGCACCAGTGAATAAAATGGAAAATGTCCTGGGAGAAATAGAAAGAGATATGATGGAGAACAAGTGACAGGATATGCAAGGGAGAACCCGAAGCTCAAGTTACAGGAAACCCCCCGATCCCTGAGGAACAGAGAGAGAGAGAGAGAGAATGAACCAGGGTGAGGGTGAAGGAGTGCATTTCATGTCTTCTCATCTCATTTTTTTTTTTCCCATTTTCCCGCCTGCTCTTTCGTTTTCATCTGAGCAGAATAAATTCCTCATTCTGAAAGTTCCTTTGTTCTCCTTCGGGGTTTGAGCCCTCCTGAGTGCTTGTCCGTCCACTCAAGTCTTTCGTTTGAAGCGGTGGATAAAGGAGGGATAGTGTGGATGCCTGCCTGATAAGGTGAGGAGTATAGACATGTGGAGAACAATGAGGCCAACAGAATAAAATATGTTTATCATAACAGTCTGTGAGTCATTGCACAACTACAACACCAAATATCCCAACAACACTTGGCTGATCAAACAGAACATGCAGGTCCGCCAAACAAACCTAATAAAGCAGTAAAAATACTATGGATACCAGGAAAACAACAGACCAGATGCAACACACAGCCAGCTAACTTGTAACGCCTGTGATCTCTGAACTCCCCAAGTTGCCTGAAGATTTTTGGGTGGAGATCAGAAGGGGGTACACACATGTTGAGGGAATTTATGGACCAAATTGGCCGCTGGGGAGACGCAGATGAAATTCAGCTGGGAAATTTGAATATTCCACCACCTGCATTAAGTCTTGTTCCCGATGACATGTGATGAGGGAACATGAACAAAATCACACAGGGAAGTTTTTCCTTTAGAATCAGCATCAGTTGTCCTCTGACAAACATCACTTTACTTCTTTGCTTCGTCGTTTTCTGTGTTTTTAATCCAACTGGATCTATTTTAGTTGTTCAGTTGTGCAACATTTGGAGATAATAAAGGGACTTTTTGTTTGCAACTCTTTGAGTCAGGAAATATGATTGAATACATGTGTAGATTACAAATGAAAAAACATCAGTACATCAGCAGGATCTTTGCTCTTGTGCGTGAGTCTCACTGCCTTAACTTACATATATCATATCAGTATGACATCAGCATGTAGTGCTGAAGTTGAAGCTGGACTGTCAGCAACAACCCCCAGGCTGGATGTCAATGTGTTCACAGCAGGGCTTCAACATATCAATATGGCCAAAGGCAATATCCAAAGCCCCGCCTACAAATCATATTCTACAGATGGGGTGGGGGGATACCTGCTTTGTATGGACCCCAGCAAAAATTAAATAATCTTTTTTACTCCCCCAAAGGAGTCAGGCAGGCTTTTGTCTTTCCACAGGATGACACCAAAAAAATTCCCCAGGACCCATTCAACTGTCGCGCAGATCCATTTAAACATAATGAAAAAGAGGTCTTTACATATCCCACCCCCCCCTAAAATAATAGTACTATTGCAATCCCTGTATCTGTCAAAATTAAGATGTGAGTACCGTTAATGTAGGAGGTGACATGAATTCACCCCATTTATATTCATTTTTTCTCTGCACATCGTCCAGCTGCAGTCGACTGTACATTAAAGGGTTAGCTGAGAGTTCAGAGGTACTCACTGGTCATGTTGAACTTGTGCAGCACCTTGGCGAAGTACTCCTCCTCCTCTTGCTCTGTTGAGATGTCCATCTGGACCTGGGTCTGCTGCTCCTTCAGCATGTCCTTGGTGCTGTTGTAGAGGGAGATCAGCGGGATCGGGATCTCCTCCTTGTCCCCGGCCTGATCTGACTCGGGCTCCTTTGCCATACGCAGTTTGCTGAGGATCTGGCTCCTGATGGCCTCGATTCTCTTCTTCTTCACCATCTCCAAGTCCAATGTCTTACACGTAGACATGCCGCTCCCGCTGCCCACCATGTACGCAACCATGACAGTCACGAATGCCAGCTTCATGGCGCCAACCTGACTGTTGCAGCTCGGCAACCACTGATGTGCGTTTTTAGTCCACCCTCACCTCTTCCCTCACTGCCTGCGTCCAACCCTGGATGCTTAGGGAACAGTGAATCACTCCGTGGAAAGGTGTGACTGACGCAAGGTGTTTACGTGCCTCAGAACAACTACAGCAGTGTGGAGAGTTCTGAAGGTCTACCGGTGCTGTGAAAAGCACCTAACACTTGTGTCTTCTTTGCATAGGAGCAGGTGGAGAGAATCCCAGTGGGCAGACAGACATGGAGTGATGAGCCGCCTCTGACTCAGCAACACAGGTAACACAATGACGTCTCACACACCGAAGTGAGGCCGAACCCGAGCTGTCAAATACTAACACAGCCCCGCCAAACATGCACACAGACAGATCCCCCAATATTTAAACGCCCTCTATAGCACCCATCCGTCCAACACAGTCTACCATGAAGTCAACAGAGCCGGTTCTGTCCTACAGGCCAAGTTGTTATTAAATTGAATCTTGTATTACTGGAGGAAAATATAAACGCCTCCCCTCCACGTGTCAGCGCAGTGTTGTTTGCTCACCGGCAGTTTCTCCTTACATGTTTCCAGAGACAGAGACCCAACTTACTTCATATTTGGCTTTCAGGCTTTTCAGCTGACACCACTTCCTGTGCTCCCTGACCCACAAAGACTCTCAACAGGACTGTTGAGTACAAGGATGATGCCTTCTCAAAATGTCTCAATGTCTGTGCTTGACATTCATCTAGCTACGTCTCTGTTTCTGAGGTTTGATTGATAGATGACCTCCGGCTTCCTTTAGTCATAAAACCCTCAGAGTCAGAGAGCAGAGATGTACGTATAATATAGTATTGAATAATCTCACTTCACTCGTCAATCACAAACCTACGCTTTCAAGCCATTAAAAGAAATGTCCCCATCGTAAAACATGTGACGAACCTGAATCGCTTTCTGCTCTTACTACCTCTTTTTTTCCTTCCTGCAATAACAGCATGTGATGTGTGTACAGCTGCAGCTCCCCCGAAAATGCTTTCAACACACCAGACTCGTGTCTGCCTCACACACGCAGGGCAGCTTTCCCCTGCGACCGTCCTCACCCTCAGACCGAATAATACGACAGACGAGCCTGAGATGAGCAAACGCAGGGATGCTATCAGAAGATTAAAGTGAAAACTCTCTCTCCAATCAGTCAACACTGACCTGAAGTTTGACACACCTTCGCTTTAAATGAACGAAGCATCCAGACAGCAGTAGCAGGAGTCACAGTCCCTCTAGGCTCACTGTTTTGTCAACCGGATTGCAGTCTCGTCTCTATCCATCCATCGGTATCACCTCATTCATGGCCTCTGCATCTCCTTCACACCTTCTCTCCTAAGTCTCCTCTGACACAATTCCCTATTCACACCTCTATTTAACTCCCTGCCTCTCTCCCTTTCTCCCAGCGCTCCCTCTCTCTCTCTCTCTCTCTCTCTCTCTCTCTCTCTCTCTGTCTCTCTCTCTCTCTCCAACACGGCTTGTTATGAAACACTGTGTATCTTCCTGC
>CAAKHC010014546.1:0-11324 GCA_901007825.1 Macroramphosus scolopax | reverse complement strand
TAAACTTTTTTTAAAAGAGGACAGCTTTGCATTAAACAAAAGATAGTAACTTTCCACTTAACCACTTTTATTGGATCACATGTCAACAGGCAATAAAAAGCATCATGTACATGTGACCATCTATTACAAAAATCCTGCCCCCCTGCCGCACACGGACTATAAACAATCTACATGAATGTGGGGAACATTTATAGTTTCAGTTCATTG
This sequence comes from Macroramphosus scolopax, assembly GCA_901007825.1. Lineage (NCBI taxonomy): Eukaryota > Metazoa > Chordata > Actinopteri > Syngnathiformes > Centriscidae > Macroramphosus > Macroramphosus scolopax. The sequence continues at coordinate 11,117 of CAAKHC010014546.1, read as the reverse complement.
AATCACACATCTCTCGTAAGGCTGCGCCGCCGCTGCACAGCTGTCGTCGGCATCGCCGCCGACTCCTGCAGCTGATTGGTTCTCGTCTTTACAACTTCTGGTGCCGTGTGGGTCCAACAAGTCCTGCAGGATGTCTTTGCTTTCACTAGGGGGCAGATTGTAGAAGAAGTACAGCGGCGCCATTTGAATGAACCTAAAAAGAAACAGAGTTGATGGAGTTACCACTGCTGAGCTTTACGATACAAGACAAGAAGCCTAGAGATGGAGGCTCGTCGTATATCTGATGGTGACTTACACTTGAGGGGAAATTTCAGAGACTGTCCTCATGCAGTTCTCTGACAGCGTGTACTCGTGGAACACGACCCACTCTGGCAGCCCCAGTTTGTGAGACTGAGCCCCGTAGCTGGACAGCGGGTGCACCTGGGCCATGTGCTTATGTGTCAGGATGAAGTAATTCCCTGATCCGTCCACATCCCGAGCGATCTGCAAACAGGAGAAGACAACCGTAAGGAAGATGCCAGGAAACGATAGCACACATTGTTCAGGTTCTACGTACCTGCATGAAGAACCCAGCCAGCAGGGCTCTTTTGATGTTGTGGGTGTTGGTCTTGGTTCCGAAGGACGGCTCCGAGATGGGGAGCTCGATCCTGTTGAGGGTGTCAATCAGCTCGGATCTGATGGTCTCAGCCGTCTTCAGCGCGGAGTGATCCAGGAAATAGTCCTTGCACCACTTTTCGGCACTAAAGTCTGGTGAAAGTGACACATTGCAGACAGTGAAGGCTGGTCAAACATATGTTTGCATATTAAGTTTTAATCTCTCCGAAACGCATCTTACATGGTTCTCTCTGACTTTGTTTGAAGGCGTTGTAAATGTTTATGAGGGTGAAGTGATCTCCGTCGGGGTGCTGGAACTTTCTGTGACTCAGGACGGCCTCGTGGGTGATTCCAGCAGGGGGCTCCAAGAAGCAGCTCGGGGCTGAAACACCATCAGAGACGAGACCTTGTTACCTACGGTCCGTCTGAAGACGGACACATAAAGAGCACGGATACGAAGCGCCGACGTTACCTGATAGCATCGCTGTGATCGTCAACATCTCGCTCACGCAGTCAAACTCGCAGGACGCGAGCAGGGATTTGGCCATCTGCGGCTCCAGAGGGATTTCGGACATTATGATCCCAATCTCGGACAAATTGCCGTCGTCATCTAAAGCTGCGAGGTAATCCAGCTCCTCCAACGCCTGCATGAGACCCTCTGGATCTGCGGAGGGGGTGGAAGGTGCACGACAACAGATTTATGAATCTGCATCAATCGCCACTATGTGCAGAAATGCACCAGGATTGCCTCGTTATTCCTAGAAACATCCGATATCACAAACAATTTAATATCCCACATCTATGCCAGGTTATGTCGACACTTCGGCACATTGAGCTTGTATCTTCCTCTTCATCGCACCCGCCCGGCGCTGCCCCCTAACAAGACACGTTGTGTAATCATTAATGAGCTGGCCTCTTTTAGCCCACGCTGCGCGGTTCATGTCGGGGTGGGTTAAAGATCAGACAATGGTTAGTAGCAGGGTCCTGTCACATCAGCTCCATCATGGCTGACCGAGCCCAAACAGCTACACACAGCATTTGTACTGTGCAAAAAAAAAAAGAGACGTGCGATCCGTGGGAACAAGCGAACCCCCGAAAACCCCGTCTGTTTTCCAGCAGCAAACTTCTTCACCTGGTCTGTCGATGAAATCACACTGCCCGAGACCCCCGATCTCCATCCTCTTCAGGAACAGGACTGTGGATGTGATGTTGGCCTCCAGGATCTGTGGGGATCTCTCTGCAGGAAGCTGAATGTCCTCTGGGTACAAGCAGAAACATTTACCTGCGAAATAAAGGGAACTTTATATTATATCAGCCATAGATTCAATACCAGAAAGAACAACTTGATATGAGATGATACCTGTTGGTCCCGTGAGCTGTTTGCGCATGTCGGCCTGACACTGACTGATGGTCCGAAGCACCTCTGAGTTAGCTCTTATTCTTGGGTTGTAAACCTACAAAGTTGAACCCACATGTGATTTAATATCTGTATATTGACCTGATGAAGGTGTTGCATCATGGACAGCCTGCAGGATAAAACATCTCACCATTGTTTTCTGGACTCCCGTGTCAATGACGAAGTTGACCGACTCTGTCGCCCACCACATGTCCTCCCCCTGCTGAGTGGAGAGGAAAACCCGTCTGGATTTCCGGGAGCCCGGTTGCTCCGCCAGCACAGGCACGAGCCCTCCCCGGCCCGGGCACAGGACCACCGGCATCATCTGGCCCAGCTCCCCTCCCAGCCTGGTTCCTTCTCTCTGGAGGATGCTGGAGGCACAATGAACCTCCTGCAGGAGGAAACACAAACAAAGACTAATGTGTTAGGCCAGGCTCAGACGGGAGATTTAGAAGTCCCATGAAGCTACTCACCTCAGCAGAGGCAAAAAACACAACAATATCCCCTTCTTCTTTGGTTCGATGGATCTCCAGCACCAGCCTCAATGCGGAGTAGAAGTAGTCTTTGTTGCAACGATTGCTGTGGACCACCTCAGCAGGACTCGAGGCCCCCAGATCGATGAGCGGCACCCCGACGTAGTGGCCAAGCAGCTTGTCAGTCAAGGGCGGGACTGCGAGGACGACGACTCTGAGCTCAGGTCTCTGCAGCAGGATGTCCTTGAGGAGACCGAGTAATACGTCTGTGCTGACCGTCCTCTCGTGGGCCTGGTCGATAATAACGACCCCGTAGTGCTCCAGGAACGGGTCTGACATCATCTCCCTCAACAGGATGTCATCTGTGCAGTACCTGAGTGATGAGGAGGGTCATTAGTGGAGGTGTTATCAGGAAGGATTATATACAGGATAGAAACAGACGAATTAAAGACGAATCCAGTTTTGCGGATTTGTCCCATTCCTCCAAACGATCTGTGCAGATTTCACATATATCTCCAGAGACAGGAACCCGCTGGATGCAGAATCTATACACCACCATCTGCATGATAAAGGTGAACACTGAAGAGTCCATCGAGTTTACGCTTCAGCCCTCTGAAGTGAAGGCAGTCAGGTCGAGGCCCCCTGTGGTTAGGACGAGTACGTCGATCCGACTCTCTCAGGCAGTTAACCGCATGTCAAGAGATTCCTCGGTCGTTGAAAACATGCACTTCATAAGCTGTACGAGCAGCTGCTCTCAGGTGGTCACACAGATTCAACAAGACGGACGTTTTGATCCGGAGCCAAACGGCTGGAACTGTCTTCTCCTTCGTGGGGGCTTATTGTTGATAGATGAATTGACATGACGGCTCCCCCATGTGACATGTGAGGATGAGGGGTGACCTTCTATTGACCTCCAGCATAGGAAACCCTGTGTGGTGATCACAGCTTTTAACCAGCATCTCAACCTGTGCAAGAAATGGATTATCTGAGCAATTGATATTAATCAGAGAGCTCTCCAACAGACCTCAGGACAGTGTCAGAGGAGCAGCAGGTCTCCAGGCTGACGGCGTAGCCCACTTCGTGGCCGATGTTGACGTCCATCTCGTCGGCCACGCACAAGGCCAGATCGACAGCCTGCTGCCTGCTGGTCTGCGTGCACACGACCACGCCGTGCCGGTACCGGGCGGACAGGCAGAACTCTGCACACCACTGAGGGATCTGGAAGAAAGTGATCACCCTGAATCTTCATTTGTCACATCAGCATCGTCCTTCTGGGGATTATACCAACAGCTTTTGTATCAGCACACAGCAAAACAAACAGTGACAGGAGATATCCTCCGGTATTATCGCTCATAATGCAAAATTGCTTTGGCAGCATGTGGCGGCTCCAGCGGATCAGCGCTCAGCAGCAGGAGGTCCGCTACCCATGCTGGAGCTTTTGTCAGGCAGACAGGCAGGCCGGAGCTTGGACAGCCTCACAGTGACACAACAGCATCTGCTGAGCTGGGCAGCCTGTTCACACAATACGGGCGGCGTGAATCTGCTCCTTCCATACATGTCAAGATTAGTAAGAGTGGAGAGGCTCAGTGGTTTAACATCACAATGTTGGGCAGGAAGGACAGGATGTGCACATTTAAAATCATATGAAGGGGCTAGGTTGGACTGAGCATGTGGCAACACTGCAGCTACAGGATTATTTAACTTTGGGATTTTTAATCCAGTCTGAAGAAAAAAAAGGAAAAGTATGAGGACATTCACTTTTTAATTTTGATCCAAAAATGAATATTCCATGTCACTATTGAGGAAATTTAAAGTCCTACCTCCTTCCTTATTAAGATCTATATACATATATTGAGTGTGTGGACCCACCTGCGTGCTCCTCCCGGTCTTTGCCGTCCCTGACACAACAACCAGCTGGTTGTTTACCAGCGCGTCCTCGAAGGCGCACCTGACGCTCCACACCGGCAGAGTCTTCCTCTCTTTCAGCAGCTTGTAGTAACGCGAGGAGAAGGGCAACCCGTCGAACTGGTTTAACTCCAGGTCGTCTCCAAAGCCGAACGGATCCTCCCCGGGTTGTTCTTCACTCTCAGGGGAAACGACCAGCTCGGTGGAAGTGATTTCTTCCGTCATAGCGCGCACAGATAATCCAAGATCTCAACAAAGGTCCATTTAGGTTTAATATTCAAACATCTATAGCGGGTTCGTCGTCGGTCTGTGCATCATCCTCTGTGCGCTCTTGGACGGAGAGGATGAGGAGCTGGTAGAATCTCTGTCATTAAAGCTGCTCGGAGTCTGAAGTTCGGCGCTGGTCGACGCGCAGTGCGCAGCGGCGAGTGATTCCTGCCCAGCATGGCTCCACACGTGCTTTCATTTGCATGGAGCTCCACATTCACCATATAGGCTTCTGATAATGGCTGGATCATCCAAACAATCACGTGTGAAGAGAAGAAGTGAAGACGAGCAGGATGTTCCCCCCCCATCGCGACTCCCCCAAACATTTCCCTTCAAGGGATGTTCTTTATAATTATTTTTAAGATATATTTCCTGTAAATGTGAGTGATTTATAAGACAGTCTTGTCGTCTCAACATGTCATAATTTAGAAATAATGAAACCTCTTCTAATTCCAAAAAAGTTTTTTGTTTTTTTTCAATTGTCCAAAATCGGCTTCTGTACATTTATATCGAAGCCAATTAATTGTAGTGAAAAAATAAAGATGCTTCAAATCATTCTAATGAGGAATTTTCTCAGTATATTGACGCAGGAAATTCCGAATAATAAAGATTATATACTCAGACCTCACTCCCATTATTAATTATTATTAAAATTAAATAATTAAAAATTATTAAAAAATAACAGCCAATGTTAATTAGAATAATATACTATTTTGAAAATATCCCATTATTTTAAGACAGTTTTTATTTTTATACAATAACTATATTATATTGAGAAAGTTTCTCATAATGATTTAGAGGATTAGTTTCACTAGTGGCATTAATGGGCTTCCGTACATTGAAGACCCTACACCTGCTTAAATTGTTAACTTTTATATTCACTCACCTTCGTAAACACTTCTTTGCCTGCAGTTCTGAGTTGTTCGATCATCCTCATTACTTTCTATAAATCCTCTGGAATGTGGTTTTTAACTTTGCTATTTTATTACATCCGCCTTTGTTTCGCCCACTTCGGTACCTAAACTATCATTGTATGTTTGTGTGTGTCTGTATGCCGTTGCTATCAACATACAATTAACAGTTCTTGACTTTAGCTGGACTTCGCTGTAGCTCGTCCCACCTGGCCCTGGTCTCCCCTACTCTGCAACATTAAAGGCATCAATGTTCTTCAGTTTTTGAAAAGCAGCTTTACTATTACTGCTTAAGAGTTCAAAATATCATGATAAGACACTGACACTTTAAGTGTTTACTTTACATATGACGTATCAAACATTTGTCATAAAAAAAAGCATTCTCCATTTAAGATGTGTTCACCTGTAACACAACATACAAGGAACACAGAGACGCGACCAAACACAGGGACTGTCGAGTTGCACAGGAACACATAAGAGATAAAAAAAAACAATAAAAGCAAAACATATCAAAGCAATGAATGTAAAACTAGTGCATTATTACAAAGAGAACAGTATCAAAAAGTAACAAAAGTTCAGTCCGTGTCAGTTTTCAGACTTCATGTTCGCTAACGAGAACTGTGCTTAAAGGAAATGTTGCACAGTGTGAGTGTACATACGCTGCACAGCAAGTCAGCAAAACAAGAAAATCAAACACTGTTCAGTTACCACATCTGACTCATGTAGGATCTTTGTGTCTGGCATGTAGGTAGGTCTTAAAATAGCCAAAATAAAAAGGTACAAAAAACTGAATATAAGAAAATGTTGCAGGAACTCAAACGGTTTTTCGAAGGATTGGTGGTTTTAAAACTGCATTTCTGTGCTGGAAGAGATCTAGAAATGTGCCCCTATGAAGCCAGTCTGCAGTCCACGAAGGCATAGAGGGAAATATCAAAACACACACGAACCATTGCAGAGCAATCTTTCACAGAAGTTCACTCTCTCTGAGGGATGAAGGCTTCCTTAAAGGGGAAAATTCGCCATTTTTTTATGTGCATGTCAAGTCAGTGCTGCTGAGCTAAGATGAAGATATTACAGTTGCATGTCCTCACTTGGACAAACGTACAGTGGACACCTTCAGGATACCGAAGACAAACTGGAAAATACAATGAAAGACCACCAGGGGCGAAGGACAAATGACCACTGAGGGAGTTTTGTCACCTTCGATGTGGTCAAGTTGACAGCAAAGCCACCAGACTCCATTGAGAAAAACAGCATTTTTTACCTCAAACAACACAGAAGATGTCGGTGCTGCAAGTTACTTTGTTTGTCTTATTGTGAGACAGATTAACTCTCACGATGCACAAGTACTGTTTGTATCAAATACCGACTTTGATATCGGATGCTCACACAGATTGCATCATGGTACATGCAGGCAGTGCCTGCACAGCTCCGCGAGCAGGCCCGAGCAGATAACTCATTCAATAGAACATGCAAAGGGATTAGCCGGTTCATTTGGCTACAATTACCGTCAACGCTGATTGGTCATGAACTGAAAAAGTGGTGAATTTTCCCTTTAATATTCATCTCAGAACTTGGCTGGATCCACGCGTAACATGTCGTGTTGTTGCCGTGATATGATGGCAGAGTTGTAATGTCCTGTTTTTCTGCTGCGACAGTAAACGTTACCCTTCAAGAAAACAAAAACCCTAAAGGTTTTCCAAATGAACTACAGGATATAATCTGTTCTCACACGTCATTGCACAATGTTCTTTTTCTCCTCCGATACCATCGACCATCAATCATGATGCTAAGACTTCCCTTCATTAAATCAAAGCAGTTTCACAGATTGTTTTTTTGCGAAAAACAAAATCTACAATCATAAAAAAAAAAGTGAATTTAATGACCAATTCAAAATCTATGCTGCTACTGTGTATAAAAAGTGTCTGGCACAGTGCACTGCGTGGCAATAAATACAGAATATAAATACTTTACATGTACCTGAGCTTCACACTCATAGCACCATTCAGAGACAGAGCACCAAAAGGGACACGGCAGATCTCCGGGTTCAAAGCTCAGAGAAGCCGCCATCGTTTAAGGTTTTCAGAGTTTTCATAGTGCAAATCTTTAACGTCTCATCGCGACAATGTCCCTTCAGGCAAAGTCTCATCTGCTGTACTTGACGTTGGCAATGATGCAAGGCTTTGGTAGCGTTGGAGGCTGCTTGGGACTCGGTCTAAAGGAGGAAGGAGAGCAGAGCAGATCTCAGTGAAAGATACTTGCATTTATTAAGTGTATGCTACCGGGCAAAGTGTAGGTCTGTGAATGAACTCACCTCTCCGGGTGTGGGACAGGGCGTGCAGGTCTGGGTACACCAGGTATCAGTGAAGGGCCACAAACAACAGAAGGCTCTTGGACTGCTTTGTGGCCCTGCACTACAGAAGGACTTCGCCCCAGGCGAGAGCTCCTTGGGTCTGCAGGAAGAGGCTTCTGAGGAGGACTGGGCTTCTCAAGCTCCTGACAGAAGGCAGACACATCAAAATAACATCTGTCAATCTCCACTAGGTGGCAGTCACAGTCAGACGATCACAGCCCCGGCCTGCCGCGATGCAACTTGCGAGGAGAAGAGCAGTCATGTGGTTTTAATCCTTTCTATTAGACTGAGGTCATAATAAAGACCTGCTACCCACTTCCCAGCTGGTCTCCATTCACTTCCTCCTCCTCTCCCCGGTCGGGGAGAAACCTCCTTAAATATCACGCAGGAGAAGCTGCCAAACAGAAAACCTCAGACTTTCCCCATGTAATATGTGCCAACTCCAAACATCCCTCCTTTGACGAAGTCGGTGCATTAATGAGGGAAGTAATGAATAACAATTCATAGAAAACTGGAGTTCTTTATGGTCCAACTGAAGGTTTTAATGCTGGTATTTGTATTTATAAGGCCACGAATCAGCACAAGCTGCAGTAGTTGTAAAGTATAGTTGTTATATGAAATGCATATTTAACTGTAGAGTCTGTTGCATGTACAGGATATGGAATATAGTCCAGAGTGCATCTGGGGCGAGTCCATCCATCCAAATCCAATTCAAAGACAGGTCAATGTTTGCATCCTGGTACTTGTCAGTCAATGTTGCAACAGCTTTTTTGCTGCAACAAGATCGTACTGCGGCATCGATGCACCTGAGCACAGCTCAAGGCCCCATGGGGGGCACAGGTTGGCAGAAGTACGTTTACTGTTTAAACAACGTGGGTGAGAATTACGTCAACTGTGTCGGTGTGCAGCTACATGGAAGACGGGGTCCTCATTCTTTCTGAAAACCCTCATGGCTCCGTCAGGTTAAAGGCAGTTCCTCTCCTGTGACCCCCTCCAGTGGGGATTAATTATCATTTTCACCCTCACTGGTTTGATTAACCCTTAAACAATTAAGCTTAAAAGAGAAAACACAATAGTGAAGAACCATATGAAGCTACGACGCTGGAGCCTGCAAATGCTTCCAGTTTTTGTCTTATCACCTTCAATTGATCGCCTCTCTCACTCTCTTTTCCATATTCCTCCATCTCTTTTTGCTCCCCTCGCTTGCCCGAAGGGTAAAAACTGGATTAAAGGCAAATAAGAGTCTTTGAGAGTCGCTGAGTGACAAGGATTTAACGACGGGAACCTCTGGCTTTCTCTTCCTCTTCAACTTTGACCGCCTGCAGTGTCATAACTAAACTAGCAGCTGCAGCAAGTTCACCGCTCTGTGATGTGTGGATGTACTTGCAACACACTAGCTGGTGCTCCATCCTCTCCGCCCCACCCAGCCCCGAAAGGCTGGCTCCATTTTCATTATTTATGTGGCGGTTTGCATTGTAGAAATGAAGTCTCGCTTGGATGGCGCTAGCTCCTGGGCTAACCTCGTTATTTTATGAGACTGTGCATAACTGTCAACATGCATATACTTTTATAGGCCACAAAAGCACCGTGAAAACAGTTAACATCATAACACCGGTCTAAAGGGGCAGTGACAACATCGTTCCCCTGGTTAGGTATTATGGGCCGCAGTCATAAGAAATTACAGTGAGCAGCATCATCAAATGAAACGCTTCCACCTGGGAGAGCTCACTCACCATGACCAACCTGCAGGAGTTATGGCGTGACGCACTGCAGAACGAAGCCCCCCTGGGCGCGACGTGGATGTGGGGCGGAGGGGCTCGGTGAGGCGGGGGCGCCGGGGGTCTCGGCTGCCCGGGGCGCGGGGAGAGGGACAGCGTGAGAGACAGAGGGACGGGGTGGCTGAGGTGAACTGGAGGGCACTGGGGCAATCTGCGCAGGCTGAGGGAGGGGTAGGGGGCCGGGGGGAGCACCGCCTCTGGCCCTCGGTGAGCAGGCTGCAGAGAGATGAAAGACAGAAGCTGAAGAGTTAGTGAAGATGAAGAAATGCTCAGAAAGAGTCACATTAACCTCCCGCCGTCCTCCTGATGACATCAGAGGTGTGTGTCAGGTGACCTATCTTAAGGTAAGATAAGTCTGTGACATGCACTCCCGTCTGGTCCCATTCAAAGGTGGCGCAGAGCTAAACAGCCCACACACACTCCCATTTAGACACACCAGCAACGAAGAGGGACAGAATATGGTATGTGGGCCCGGCCAGATGTGCACAGCTGAAACACACACACACACACACTGTAACACATACAAAGGCACGCACACATGAGCTCATGCGGCGGTTTAACACAGCTCCCGACAACTGGAAAATGACCTCACCTGCACTGTGCTCACTTCAAAAAGGCCTTGCAACCTTTCTCCTCTTACAGTCGAGCCCCAATGAAAACCACATGCTAGTAACCGAGCGCTCGTGCTAATGCGCACCAGCTTGGTCCGATTCCGGAGCAGCACAAATGTCCACTCTGACATAGCTTCTCCGGTTTCAGCACCCCCCGAACCTCGAACGCTCGGGGGGTCACTTCCCATTACGGAGCATGTCAGGGCAGTAATGGAGCAGTCAGCGTAGACGGAGACACGCAAGAACTCCTCCGCTGTCGTACGGCGATCAGAAACATCGCGGCTTTATATCCGTCATGTGAGAACACGGGCGGGGTGAACGCTTCGCTCTTAACAGGCAGCTGTTAGGAGTGTACTCAAGTGTTTGCGAACACATTGCTCTCGACAGACTCCATTATCAGAACCTACTCCACATGTCCAAATGGATTTAATTGGATTTGAATGAGCTGCCATTTGTGTGAAAACAACATGTCAATCCCGCTGAGGGTGATCCCCATTGTAACAGCCTGCTGCTGAGATGTTTATGGTATAAAATAACATGCACATGTGTTCTATCTATTTGTGTATTTGTATATAACTTGACTTTGGGATGTAGTGACCTTGAAGATGTTGGCACTGTGCGGCGGAGGCGGGGCCGGCCGGGAGGGAGACACCGCGCTCGCTGATTGAGGCTGGTTAGGAGTGGATGGTCCGCTGATTGTAGCGCTGACTGATCTGGAACACAAGGAAAACAATTAAGACCTCTAATCACACATGCGTTACAAAGTTTATTCGCAGTGTGACGAGCTGCTCGGCTTCCCTCAATTTTTAAAAAAAAGCACCTGAGCTTC
>CAAKHC010014545.1:0-12347 GCA_901007825.1 Macroramphosus scolopax | reverse complement strand
CCATTGCTTCCTCTACTGATGGAGCGCTGATGTCACCTCACTCCACCGCCGCCTCTCAGGCTGCTTTTCGGAAGAATGAGGAAAACACTGGTTGAAGGGGAGATGTTGAGGGAGTCGTCGCTGCGTTACGCATTAGAAGCACTTGAATGACGTATTTTAAAAAGGTCAAATATATATATAACGTAGGTGTGTTTGGTGGCTCAGCAGGTCTTACACATCAACTGCAACATATCACCAGAAATTAGAAAGAAAGGATTCATATAATAGTGAAAATGCCAAATGGTGAATTTCCGTTCAAACACTCACCTTTGATCACAACCTTTCCTTCAGCTACGTAACGGACATTCTGGTGGACACGGATCTTTGAGGGTGAACTTTGTGTCTCTTTAAATCAGGCAGGTGAGCTCCTGACTGAGTCACCGGCCATCGCGGAGGATGAGCTAACGTCTGTGTGTGATGACTTCATACAGGAAGTCTAAACAAGCTTGGGAGTAGAGCGATATAGGTTTACCCCCGGGGACGGACCACAGGATGCTGCCTCGTTCCTGGTGTCTCTCTCACTCATTCAAGCTGCTCTCTCTCGTCAGAGGTGACTGAAGTGTTGGAGGACAGGAAAACTGAATGACCCCTTGTCATGAATGGGTTCGGGGGGGGGGAAGCAAGTGGCGCCACAGTCGTCCTCGTAATGAGGAATTAGCGGCTAAAGCTTGTGGTTATAAAGGATTCTTATAGTAGCTGAATGTGGCGCCACATTCGAGTCTGATTCTCGTTTCTAGCTGAAGACTTGTTTGTTTGGTGTATTTAATTCCAACCCCTGCTCGCTTTCCCTCAGCAAAGGGGGAGGTGGGTCGTGTTGAACAGTAACACTCGCTGGTGGTGTTGGGCGTCTCATCCTGGGGGGCGGTTTGCAATGGAAGGTGGGGGTGGAGGTGACACAGTGGCAGAGAGAAGGAGGGAGTTCCTGGCGAGGAGGATGGTGGAGTTTGGTATTCTGCTGTGCCTCCCAGACAGAAAAATTTCTCATCTCTTTCCCTCACACACACACACACACACACACACACACACACACACACACACACACACACACACACACACTGATAGAAAAAGGGGAATCCTATGAGGGACAACAGCCACCGAATTAATTGGTGGATAGGAGACAGCGATCATGTGTGCACCGTGTAACGCTACCTGCTTGTTGTTAGTTTGGAAATGGTTCTTTGCAAGATCAACAAGTGGTACAAACGGAGAGGACAAACACAGTTACTGGACTGTCTGGTTTGCTCATCAGGAGAGTGAAAGATTTACAGACGGAGGAGGGGGATTAGCCAGGCAAAGAAAGGGTGAAAGGGAGAGAGTTGTGTGAGTGTATGTGTGAGTGTCTCCATGGTGATGTGTCTCTGCTCTGCGTGAGAATGGGGGTCCTTTTATTGGTTGCCATGCCAACCCCCGTCGGCTGTCGATTGGCCGGGAGCTGGTGCCAGGTCAGAGGTCACGGAGGTGTCTTTGTATTCCTGTCGTACAAACAGTTTCGACTGCTGATGTGTGTGCGTGTGCGTGTGTGTGTGTGTTTGATGTGAGGTTGTCGGCAGTCAAAGAAGGACGACAGGGAACATAAAAGTGTTTTTACTTCTCCTCTTTATAACCTTTCCTCTCCTTTCTTCCTCCTACTCCTCTCCTCTCCTCATTCTACCCCTCTCCCTTCTCCTTCCTCATCTCCACCTTCTCCTCCGTTTCCTTCATCTTCTCGTCCTTATCACTTTATTTGTTTTGCCAAATTGTCATCCACCCTTCATCATTTCCTCCCTCCTTCTTTCCCCCCTTCTCCCTTCCTCTCTGCAGGAAAGTTCAAGCTGTTGGATGAAGACCGGGACATCAGGGATCCAGTCCAGTATTTCTCCAGCGTGGAAGAAGTTGCAGGAGTCTTCCCTGACCGTGTCTTCGTCATGGAGACGATCACTTTCAGTGTGAAGGTTCGTCCTCCGGCTTCTCTCCATGGAAACGCAGATATTGATTTCCAGTTCTGCTTTCCTTTGACGTCTCTGTATGTTCTTGTTCCAGGTGGTTTCAGGGGAGTTCAGCGAGGACAGTGAGCCCTACAGCTTCACTCTGCAGGCTGGAGATGAGCTGTCACTCATGGGGAAGGCGGAGCTTCTGTGCGCCACACCCTCTAAGGAAAAGGCAGGACTGAGCGCGCTTTTGAGACGCCTGGGAAAGACTCCTCGAAGTAAGCTGGAGCTGCTTGGGAATCCTATCACAGCTATAAAAACCTGTAGTGAAACTAGATTATCTGTCTTCTGTTCAAAAGCAAAGTAACCAAATTGAAATCCATGTTGACTCTTGTAGTGATGCAAAATGCCTGTGTGGGTTTCCTCCGGGTGCTCCGGTTTCCTAATCCTTTACCTTCTTGCTAATTCCCCTCGGCTTTGTCTTCCTCTTTAGGTAAAACTCCCTGCCTGGTCTGCATGAATCATCGCACCAATCAGAGCGTCAGCCTGCCTTTTGCCTGCCGTGGACGCTTTTGCACACGCTCCCCTTTGGAGCAGGGCATGCTGGGAGGAGAGCACACTGTGCGCAGCATCATCGAGAGGGTTCGCCTGCCTGTCAACGTGTCCGTGCCGTCACGGCCTCCGCGAAACACCTACGACCGGCACGCGGTACGTGAAGGTCACCGCTACAAGCTGCTCAACATCGTCAGCAAGACGGTGGTGCTCTGCATGGTGCTCCGCCGGCTGGAGGTGTCCCCCTCCCACTTCCTGCTGCTACGCTGCATGCCCCGGTTCAACGTGGCCGAGGCCTCCGTCCACACAGCAGCGCTGGAGAGTCTCCTCATGCGACACGTGTTTGACCCGGACGCCTACTCTCGCGCTGTCCGGGAAACCGGCCCAGAGTTGGAGTGTATGACAGAGGAGTGTGTGAGCCCGCGGCGCTCCCGCATGTGTGTGTCGGGTCAGGACTCATTGGCGCCTGCACTGCAGCGGCTGTCGATGTGCAGGTACGGGGGCGGAGTTTCGGACGGCCTATCACAGCGCTGCAGGGACTCTCTTGGAGATCGGATGGGGGAGGGGCCAGGCGAGGAACGGGAGTATATGACCCCTGAGTGGACTGATGCTGACATGAGGACAACTGAGGAGATCCCTTACGAGGAACTTTGGACCAATCAGAGCGCAGAGGGCTTAGGAAAGGAGTCAAACCTCATCTCTTTCCACTCGTCTTCCTCACTGGATGGTTCTCTTGGTACTGTGGTGACTCGGGTGTCCACTCCGCCACCTGTACCCCCGAAATCCGATGCTGTGAGTCTTCCTGTTTCTTTTCATCCTCCTTACTGACTGCATCCGGTTGTTAAAAGTAACATTGCTGAACATGAATTATTCATACGTTACAGCTCTTAAACCTCACTGACCGCACAGACACACACAGTCTTCCTGGAAACGCTGGCTGACACACTCAGAGCACATTAATGCATATGTTCACACGTGTGCGTTATACTGGAACACATTAACTCAGTAGTGGAAGTGATCCTCCCATGTTAGATGTAAAACTGATGGAGACATTGGCTAGAACAATTAATGGTGATGAGGACAGAAAATAAGAGCACAACACTCAGATTGTTTGATGTATCAGCCCCTGCTGGTGGAACATGGTGGACATGTTTCTCTTTCTTTTAGTACAATGATTCCTTTTATCCTCTCGGCCGTGTCGTCTATTCTAGCTTGTGCTTTCTCTCTATTTGTTTTTGTTTCAATTACTTCATTTAGAAGCTCTAAAGGCTCGTTAATCTGTTGAACATATTCAGCATTAATGAAAAAACAAGTGCTCGGACCAGAGATTGTGAAAATGCCAGACATTCCTCCAGTCAGTCTGGTCAGTCCAGATTGTATTTATTTACTCATAGGGTGACCGTTTAATTTAATTTAAAGGTTTGTTCGTTCATCTTGGACATAAGAAATTATATTATAAGCAGTTTCCCCAATATTGCTACATTCTTTCAGACAATGAAGCCATAAGAAAACAATTGGCAGATGAATCAATAATCTCCTAAATATCCCTGATTGGGTTATTTCAACCTCTTCCAGTGTTCTGTGACAAACCCAAAGAGAGACTGTAACTGGAGGTGAGGCTGTGACCCGTCTGCCTCCTGCACACTTTGAGGAGGTTCTATGAAAGACACTGCAACCCTGAGGTCAATCATTCGCCCCAAATAATACCTTCACTTGAATGAGTTGTTTTCAAATTATTTTAAATTAACAGGTCAGTTTGAAACGAGAGTTTCGGCCTCTCAGTCGTTCACATGTTTCATTCACGATGCCTCAGATAAAGTACTACTAGGTGTTGTTTCAAAGGTACGTCTGTAGAAATAGTATTTTATGTTCGGTGAGCATCACGTCACCAACTCCGTACTTGTGGTTAAAGGTTCTGGCCACGATGTCAAACTGGCTTCAAAGCGCGACACATTTTCTGATTCTCGTTCTTATTTCACTTCCATGAAGCCGACCAGCTGCTGGAAGTTGAAACTCATCAGTTTCATGTTTGTTCAGGACAAAGTGTAGAACTGCAAATATTCTTTCATGAATTATAACAAGTTAACGTACAAGAAATATAGTGAAGAAGAAAAGTTCATGACCTGGAACTAGAGGCAAAACATCTGTGTGTACATGGACAATAAGTAGAATGTTCCTTTAATATGGAATTTGTGTGACTGCATTTGTTTGTATGATCCTATCCCATCCTAGAGGTGCTTTCTGTAAGTTGTTGATGTCAGAGAAGCTGAGTGTAACGTTCCCCCTCATCATCAGGGTTCGTGTGTTACAGTGATGATCTGTGTTTGTGAGGGTGAAATTATCAGCTTGTTTTGTTTACTTACCTTCTTTCTTTTAAGTAGTGTGGAAAGAGAGTGTGGGAGTTGATGGATTACACCCTGTCACACACAGTGTCTCATTCCCTGATATTTAGCCTGCCAAACGTGTGTGTGTGTGTGTGTGTGTGTGAGGATTCTGTGTGAGGTGTAAAGGTCGGGCAAGTTTGACATTTACCAACCAGAAAAAAGAAGAAACACACACACACACAAACACACACACACACACACACACACACACTCCCAGAAAGTCTCCAGAGAAGTTTCACGAGTTGTTCTTACTTGTTTCCTTTTTGCTGGTGTGTTTCTCATTTCTCTGTGTGTGTGTGTGTGTAGGTGAGAGAGGAGTGTCGTTACTTGATTGCCCCTCCGGTTCCCCCCCGCTACTCCAAAGGAGGCTCCATCCCCAGTCCGGCCCCGAGCCCTCCTGTCCCTCCTCGCTTCCCCAAGACCTCCACCTCCCCCCGACCCAACCTCTCCTTCTACTCCTCAGGACTGCAGGACAGGTACTGCATGACCTTTTCAAACTGACCACAGAACCACAAGAACCACAAGAACCAGGCGATGCAGCCAGTTTGAAGGTTTAATACCTTGTTGATCCGTGTTGGAGATTCACTTCAGTTACATGTTTATTACGTATACCCGGTAATGCTGCTTCAATGCATTGACCAGTACGTGTGTTATATTACGTAGCACATTGAACACGAATCACTTGGACCAACTGATCTCTTCATACTTGTGTCCTCTCCTGGTCCGTTCCAGCTTCTCGCCCTCTCCAGATGCTTCCCTCTACTGTTACCCCTGCTCCTGGGCTGACTGCCCCGCCCCCAACCCTGCCAGTCCTGAGCCAGTCTCGGTCGTCCCTGCAGACACCACAGCCAATCCTCAGCCAGCACAGGCCACCTGGGCCGAGCCGTGGGTGGACTCCTTCACCTCCGGGCCTCGACTGCGCCCGCCGCCCCCACAGAGTCGCTTCGCTCCTTTTGGAGCTTTGAACCCTTTCAACCGCCAGTCGCCTTGCCCCTCGCCGGAGCCGGCTGCCAATCCAACGACAGATTCCTCCAGAGGTGCAGCGGGGGGCGAGACGCCCGCGGGGGCGACTGATGGTTTGTCCACGCCCAGTGACCCCACCTGGCGTCCGCCCGCCGACCTGTCGGCTCTGTCGTTGGAGGAAGTGTCCGCCTGTCTGCGGTTCATCGGCCTGTCGGAGGCAGCGGTGTCCGTGTTCCAGAGGGAGCGGATCGACGGCAGCATCCTGGTGCAGCTTACCGAGGACATCTTGTCACATGACTTTCACCTGAGCCGACTCCACGTCACCAAGATCACACAGTTCATACAAGGATGGAGGCCCAAGATCTAACACACACACACACACACGCACACGCACACACGCACACAAACTGTCCTGATAATGTGCCTGTTGGCTACTGAGCCATCCTAAATGTGCCTTCCACTGTGACCAACTGGCTGCTGAGCCCCAATGACTGAAGCTGAATGAAACCACACCCACTTGTGGTCAAACTGTGGTACTGACACGCACGCCAGGAACCTCTGACAGACTGAATTCTCAAAAACACAGACTGGGATTATTGTGCTAACAATTTGCCACAGCAGAGAGATTGACATTGACCTTTTTTTTAATGTTTCTTTGAGACAGACCACATCACATCTCACATCTGGCCTCCATGCGGTTTCGCTTCCATCGGTTGCAGAAACATCCCCTGACATGCCTTCAATTTACATACAAATATGTGACGTAAAAAGTTCAATACGACATGAGTCAGACATTGTTCAGCTCATTTGATTCTATTCTGTTACAACTGTAGCAACAAATAAACAGCGTTCATATAGTTTTCACAGCTATCTGTAGCACTGCACGTGTCACAGCCGTCATCGTTTGTCCTCTCGAGCCTTTGTGGCCTCCATCGGACTGAATCACAGGGAGGAAACTAGTCTGAAATCTATCGATCAACGAGTCATCCTTCATTCTGCATCAATGTCGTTTGTGTTTTGGCAAAAGTTCTATTTTTATTAACATTCCCTTTAAGTGTAACACATGTTCTTCTGTCTGTTACAGATGTGTTGCCGCGCTATAACAACATTTTCGACTGCCTCAAAAATAGAGATGTTAAAATGTACCTCAGATCCCTTGTTTGATATCCTTGATTTAGCCTCGCGTAATAATAAATTAAATCATCGTATGTTCACACAGAAAGTTTGTTCTTCTCATCATTGCACACACCAACGTAGTGATGACTGCTGCAAATCGCTGGGCCAACTTATAAGATTTGATGCCATGAAATTATTAAGAAAAGCCTCGATTCCAAACATCTGCAGGTTCACTTATGTTGCATGATATTAAAAAGCGTAGTGGTGCATGGATATATCGGGCTACATCAGAGTCACCAGTGCCAGTGGATGATGTTTATCTCGTTATTATTGGCCGTCTTCTACAAGCCTACTTGAGTAGGTCGGTAGTTGTATAAGGAACTAAAAAGGCTTTTCAACAGTTATTTTTCATTAAAAACGTTATAATAAAAGTTGTTTCATACAATTGTTTTATTCTATTTGTGCTCATTCAAACATACCGTGATGGAGGGCTGAATACTTTGAAACATCTGCATCGAAGCTTCCCTACAAACAGCTGTTCTAATGTCATTAGTGTGATTAGATACAATAAAAGATTGCCTTGGGGTTATGAGTTATATCCTGAATCTGTATTGAATTCATTAGATTTGCTGAGCTCTAACTGTTGATGTGCTTATTACGAAAGCTCAAACAAGTAGTGGAATAATAGCTTAATACACCTCTTCAACCCCGCTTTTATTTTGAAGGCTGATGATGCCTTCATGGTTTATCTATGGAACAATGTTTCAACGAGCCAACAGGAAGCTCAGTAGATTTTATCTGACAGGACGACACAGTTTCTTGAAACCATCTTTGAGGTTTCCGCTGCTCCTTGGTCTGCTGCACACACATCACACTGACGTGCCTCGGATCATGCAAGGCCAACAGAACGCAAAATAAATAGGAACTTAACTTAATAACTTGTTCTTGTTTGTTTTCCCTGGAGGTTCTTTTTCTTACACTGTATATAAAAGGGCATCCAGACGTAGGGTTAATGAACTTTCAATTATAGTTGCTGCATCTTTTTGTGGGTGTAAATTAACAGCTTCAACCCTCCTCCTAGATTGTACAGGAGGTCCTCAGCCAGGGCTGTCCTTCATCTCCACCTGTGTTTGGGATATTCATGGACAGGATCTCAAGGCGCAGCAGGGAGGGAGGAGAGTTTCCGGTTTTAAGACCTCAGAATTGCTTCACTGCGTTTTGCGGATTATTTTTTGTTGGCTTCATCAGACTGTGACGTCCAGCATGCACTGGGGCAGGTTGGTGGCCTAGTGAGATGCTGGTTGTGAGTTAGCTGCAGCCCCGAGTGAAGGAAATGAAGTGTCACTAGTCAATTTCTACCTTCAGGAGCAATTCAAGTAAAGATTTTGCCTTAATTTAGCTAAAAAAATCATACAAAATGTGCAGTGATGCACCAGTTTACAGTGAACTCAGTGACTGCTGGGAACTGCTGGTGGGGAATGGAAGTTAATGCAACTACAGCCGGATCAGCACTTAACAGTTTATTAATATTAATAAATGATTCATACTGTATTAATATTAATGACAACTCCACTTCACAGTATGAGATCTAAAGCCAGAAATTACAGGTGAATTACGCACAATACGGTGCCGTCACCTGCTGAACGTGCAGCATCAGAAACTCATCAGACTGAGAAGCATCAAATCAGGGATTGATGATTGACCAGCGAGTCCGTCTGTTTGAAGTGGATGTTAATAAGTTGGACAGAAGCTCACAAGTAAGAGTTCCATAATGATATCTGAACTCTGGTTTCACTCTCTTATTGTTGACCTGCTGAACAATTCCAAACGAAGTGTTTTTATTTATACATTCATCCTGCAGCAGACTGGAGGGACAGTAACACCTCATAAACTATAGTACATCTTGTGTCCAGGGGCCTATCTTCTATTATATACTGGTATTTACAATTGTTAAATAACATCAGAACATCCTCGTCATTCAAGTCACATTCAGTTTCAGACAAACACCTTTACATGGCTTCCTGTTGGCACCAGATAAGTTAATCTCCTGGTCAATGTTAACTGTTAAATTGTTATATTTCTCCACAGAGACTTGTCAAGCTGACTTCCCTCGTGACACATTCATGCTCCTGTGGACCTCTAAAACTACAGCGCTCATTCATAGCACAACAAGTCCTACAGGAGGCATCATAATCCCACTGCCATCTACCCAAAAAACACACGATGTCGATCGCAATAAGCAGATACAAGCATGGATTATGTAAAAACTTGTGTTGAACACACGAGCCTTGAGGCCTGACAGGAGGTGCTTTCAACCCTGAAGGACATTAACGGAGATGAATGTCGGATCATTTATGGAACTTCTTGCTGGGGTCCTTTGCGTGGTCCAGCAGCAGCTGGCAGGGAGTGAACTGGTTCCCATAAACATCCTCGAAACGCCTCATGATGCCGACGAGACGCTCCGCGCCGATTGAGTCCACGAACCTGAACGGACCTGATGCAGAAGGAACCAAAATGTGGGAGGAGCAATGTTGATTGAAATGATCGTTTGTAATCTACCAAAACTGATACGATCACTTAGCAAACAGAAACATTCCCAGCTGGTTCAGGATGTGTGTTTAAGAACGAGACGTACCACCCAAGCAGGGAGGGAAGCCCAGTCCGAATACTGCTCCAATGTCTCCCTCTACTGGGCTGCTCAGTATTCCCTCCTGGAGACACAGAACCGCCTCATTTACGAAGCGAGACACCAGCCGGTACTGGACGTCAGAGTCCGATGAACTGCAACACACACACACACAACGACTTCAAGAGAGGGATCAGAGTCAAGTGCTGATTGGATCCGACCAGAGGAGGTTGACTTACACTGAAGGAGGAGCAGACAGCTTGAATTTCTTGAGGATATCTTCAGCTTCAGAATTCACACTCTTCTCTTTCTTTCCCTTCCCGTAGACGAAACAGCCTTTTCCAGATTTACGACCTGCAATTGATAACAGACACATTAGATTGACTGAGCACTCTAAAGGT
The DNA here is from genome assembly GCA_901007825.1 of Macroramphosus scolopax. Taxonomy (NCBI): domain Eukaryota; kingdom Metazoa; phylum Chordata; class Actinopteri; order Syngnathiformes; family Centriscidae; genus Macroramphosus; species Macroramphosus scolopax. Next base: position 2,359 of record CAAKHC010014545.1, on the reverse strand, counting down.
GATGGGAGAGGGCTGCTGAGCACACAATGCATGTGACAGTAAGTCAATATTCCCTCGTCATTGTTGTCATTACGAAATGTTTGAAATGTGGGAAAGGGATCAGAAAAGCAAACAAACATGCTACCGGCTTATTGAGAGAACGGTTTTGCATGAAAGCAGCGTGTCTAGTTTTCTGCCGTAATATGTAAATACAACATGAAGTACTTTGTTCGTTACACTTAACTGAATCCTTAAACTGCACACTGTGTTATTACTTTCACTTGGTTTTACTTTAAATATTTGGGAGTGGTGTTGTTAATAGGGAAAATGTCACCTTTGAAGCCTTTCTCTACCATTGTCTTGAGAACCTCCACGTCTCCTCCTCCAAATCGAGAACCAAAGGCTTTGCCCAGGTCCTACATGTAAATACATACGCACACACATCAGCGATATACATTACATATAAACATAGTTCAAAGGTTTAATGGCCTGATCCACTAATCAGCACTCGACCGCTGATCGTTTGAATTAAACTACACGCACCAACACTCAAACGCCAACTGACAGACAACATTACCTCTGCGACATGTGCCGCCACATCAATGCCAACTTCATCAGCCAGCGTGGCCGCACCGACGGGGAAACCGAAGCCTGTTGTCAGGCTGTCAAGCTTCTTCGGCCCCACGCCTTCCTGCGAGACGGGACATGTGGAGAAACAAAAGAAAGATAAAACCCCACGGTCGATGTGCTCATGTGTATCTTCTTTATCAATATATACATTGAATGCATATTGTCTGAGAGTCCCCAACGACTCAGCGTCTGTTTTCCTTCACTGTATTTACCTGAAGAACTCTCACAGCCTCTGCCAGCATGGGAGCCAGGCAGCGAGTGGTGTAAAACCCGGGACCATCCTGTGGTACAAGTGAGTCCAAGAGAACAGATACACACTAAATTCATACAGTAAAAAAAAGCTATATTAATATTTAAAATGCTAAAAATAGGCAAAAGGTTTGCTGTGAGTATAATCTCAGAGCTGCTCTCTCACCCCAACTACGATGATAATCTTGCCCTGTTTGAGGCCGACACTGACAGCAGCGGCCAAGGTGTCTTTAGATGTCTTGTCTGTGGAGATGATCTCCAGCAGCTGCATCTTGTCCACCGGGGAGAAGTAGTGCATGCCGACCACCTGCACGGGCACATATCCAATAAATCAATAAATAACACAGAAATATTGATTGTTTTAAAAATGACCCTCGCCTACACAAAATCAAACAAACTCTAAAGACTTCCACTATCTATATGTTCCCAATGCAGTTCTGTGCATGCTACAAACGGAACCTTTCGCTCATGCTCAGAGCAACTTGTACTTCTGGATCGTGTGATGAAAGCGAGGAGTTAAGTGTGTCCGACCTTTTCGGGGCGTTTGCTGGCAGCAGCGATATCCTTGATGGGCAGAGCCGAGGTGTTGGAGGCGAAAACACAGTGTGGAGGGATTACCTGCGAGAAAGAGATAAAAGGTAAATAGCATCCGACATAAAGCTAATGACCAAGACATGAGGGTCGGTAAATCCTTTAAAGATCGAGGAAGGCGTCAGGGCCTGAAGGATCCTGCAGGTTAAGTGAGGAGCTTTCAAATCGAGAGAGGAAATCTTTCTGCAAAAGTGCACGTCTGATTCCAAAGAGTCAGGAAATCCTAAAAGAGTGCACAGTTACCTTTTTATCACTGCCAATAATGTGATCAAAGGGATGAACAGCATACTGTATAGTACTTCTTAAAAACTAGTATCATGCATACAATTAAGCTCGAGCAACTATTTCTAACGTGTCAAAATAAAAGAACCAATTCAATATTTTGGATTGTATTTTTTTTAGTCTGATATCATCAATCTCTAAAGATTATAGGATTGTACCCACCGTCTCCAGCTCTTTAAGGACTTTGTGTTTAATGTTGATGTCCTCGAACACGGCCTCGATCACCATGTCAGCAGACCGGAAACCAGAGTAGTCCAGCTGGGCGGAGAGGTTGGACAGCGTGGTGTCACGCTCAAATGATGTCAAGGCTCTCTTCTTCACCTTCGTATTGAGACTGGAGACAACGAGGTGGTGAAGCCATGTTATACTGTGTTACTCTGACAGGTCCTTGGAAATGAAGTGCACATCTGTATGCGTTACCCTTTGTAGACCTGCTCTTCTCCTCTGCTGATGCCCTCGACTGTGGTGTCCTTCAGTATGGTGTTCAGGCCTTTATCTATGGATACCTGGGCTATACCTGCACCCATTAGCCCTGCGCCCAGGATCGCAAGACTCCTGAGACACATGCAGATAATCATTGTTTAGCAAGGCACTGGCTTAACTCAACTCTACTCGCCGTTATGGTTTT
>CAAKHC010014544.1:7046-17711 GCA_901007825.1 Macroramphosus scolopax | reverse complement strand
CTCTCACACACACACATACACACAGTTTTTGTTCCCTCTCGACCCCGCTGTGGAAGGGTGGAGGTGATTTTTAAAGATATCTTCCAAGAGCGGAGCAACACTTACGTAGGTGTTTGCGTGTTCTCACATTGGATGATGACTGAGGAAAACAGGAAAGAAAACAATCCTTCTGTGTGTGTTCCTGTGTGTGTGCGTGTGCGTGTGCGTGTGCACATTAGAAGTACTTGCATGCTCAACTGGATTCTTTCTGAGATTGAGGCCATCAGTTTAATATTTCCTGCAAACACTTGCAGCTCTATTAAACAACTCAGTGCAGCCGCTTCCACTGCTTCAAACCGAGTCGGGATTAGAAGTAATTAACATATTTTAGTGATGGACGCCACATCAGCTCCCCAGTGATATCATGTGATATCATGACTCACAGGCACTGAGTTACGTTTACGTACTTCTGACCCGGTCTTAAGTTCCAGAGGAGATGTAATGACATCACCATGACTGTATTTCTTTATTTCTAATCTTGCTTGTATCGCTGTCAGATAAATGTTTATGAATGTTGAGATGATGAAGTGTTTATTTATTGTTTGTCAGTCAACTCAACGTGTTCTTCCTCTCTCTTCTTCTCCTCATCAGCGTCTAAGAAAAAGACAAAAGTCATCAAGAACAACCCGAATCCTGTTTGGAATGAGGTACCGAATCCATCATTCAGATAGAATCACTCCGCACCCCCTGGTGGTTGAACGTGTCACAAGTCTGCTCAGATGCACACGATCTTCTGAGTAGATGTGATCCTACATGAATGTACAACACTGTAACTGTGTGTGTGTGTGTGTGTGTGTGTGTCTCTCTCTCTCTCTCTCTCTCTCTCTCTCTCTCTGTCTCTGTCTCTGTCTCTGTCTCTGTCTCTCTGTCTCTCTGTCTCTGTCTCTCTGTCTCTCTGTCTCTCTGTCTCTCTCTCTCTCTGTCTCTGTCTCTCTGTCTCTCTGTCTCTCTGTCTCTCTCTCTCTGTCTCTCTCTCTCTGTTTCTCTCTCTCTCTCTCTCTCTCCCTCTCTCCCTCTCTCTCTCTCTCTCTCTCTCTCTCTCTCTCTCTGTCTCTCTCTCTCTCTCTCTCTCTCTCTCTCTCTCTCTCTCTCTCTCTCTCTCTCTCTCTCTCTCTCTCTCTCTCTCTCTCTCTCTCTCTCTCTCTCTCTCAGGGCTTTGAATGGGATCTGAAGGGAGTTCCTCTGGACTCTGGGGCAGAACTGCACTGCGTTGTCAAAGACCATGAGAAGATGGGGAGGAACAGGTACTGACTGCTGCAGTAAATGGGATTAAAGATGAGATCAGTTAGTCAAAGAGTCGGGAATACTGTTACCAGATAAACCCCATTGTGTTGTCAGACGGCTGAGAGGAGGTGGACTCACCAACCTCAGGGCACAGACGGGTGGGACCCGACGTCCACAGTTTGTTTTATGAACGTGGAAGGACATAACAATCCCCTCAGAAGGTTATTTTTGGACCGCCCCGCTCCATCAACATGTCAAGCCAGAGTTCGTTTAGAGGGAAAGGGGCGGGCCTTAAAGAAGCGGGTCATCCTCTCATTGTGGTCGTCGAGTGTTTTTTCGCTCTTATTTCCTCCGACTTCCGTGTCGATTAATTCATTCATCACTGAAGCAGACACCAAGTGTGACAGCTTCTAACTTTAGTCACTTCATCTTTGAATCAAAGTGGATGTCTGTGACAAATATGACGGATTCAATAGATCCTCTGGAGATAACTTTGTGTCTCTTCAGGTTTCTGGGGGAAAGTCGACTGTCTCTCAGAGATGTCCTCAACTCTCCCAACCTGGCTGCCTCCTTCACCGTCTCCCTGCTGGACACCAAGAGGAACAACACCGGGGTGAGCACACATCCACGCATCACCCAGACATCACCAGGGTCATCTTCTCAGCCGTGACAATAGTAGTCTGAGTAGTACCCCACATGATGAGCACAGATCCTCTTTAATGAACCTTCCTTCCATGTCTCCACCAGGCTACACTGACCCTGCAGGTTTCCTACATCCCTCCTCCAGGATCGGCTCCAATCTACCAGCCTCCTTCGCTGCCTGAGTCCATGCCCCATAGCAACCCCGGTGTGGAGATGGATACTGTCACAAGTGAGACCCAGAAAGTCCAGTAACGACTCTGACTTAAACACCAAATGTGATGTGATAGTTGATGACGATAGTTTCTGCATCTGTCGGTCCGTGCAGTGATCTCTCTGGACACTCTGGGCGAGGATGATACAGAGAGTATGATGATGCTGGAGGTCCCGGAGGACCAGGGCGCCGACGATGGACGCTCCATGGTGATTGTCGGGCCCCAAGGGCTGCAGAACCAGGAGTCCCCCACTGCCCAGACGCCTAAACGCTCTCCACCGTCCTACCACACCCAAGGAGGGCTGAGGAAGAGGAGGAGAGGAGCCAGCAGTCAGTCCAAACCTCTGCCCAACAAACCGCAGGACATACAGGTTAGATCTCATCTGCCCAACCTGCTACAGGACTGAATCATTGATCCTTCAGATCTGAACATAATCACACATCAGTGTGTGGCCACAGCGCCACTCTGTGGACATGTGGATGTATTACACCCACTAACAGACATGACTTGCACTCACAGGCCAATTTATTAGGTACACGTCCGTCCAGCTAATGCAGTGTAATACAACAACCTGCAGTGTTGGTTATAATGGTCAGTTTTTATTAAAATGATTTTGTTTCTATTTGTTATTTGTATTTGTTCTACTCTACTCATGATAACAACCGTAGAGACCTGACAGGCTTTGATCTTCACAGGAAGGTTGTTTCACACCGCAGTGCACATGTCTGTCCCTGTTTAGGTTCGCGTGCGGGTCATCGAAGGGCGACAGTTGCCAGGCATCAACATCAATCCTGTTGTCAAGGTAACTGTCGCCGGGCAGAACAAGAGGACGCGCATCAGGAAGGGCAACAACCCCGTGTTTGACGAGGTACTCAGATTAAATTAGTGTCTGTCATCATGATATTATTAATTATATTTTAGGAGGAGTTAAATTACATTTAAAGACATAATGACAGTTTGCCTCTAACTTTCCTTCCGACAGACTTTCTTCTTGAACTTCTTCGAGACTCCGTCAGAACTGTTTGATGAACCCATCTTCATCTCTGTGAGTGATTATATTTAATATAGCCTGATGTTAATTCTGCAAATGAAGCTCACTCACTGCCACACTGTCGTTACCTGGCACAGGTGTGTGACTCGCGCTCCCTCAGGACGGATGCTGTGATCGGCGAGTTTAAGGTGATCTTAAGGCTCTTTGACTTTTCCAATGTGGAGTATTTAATGACAGAATATAAGGAAGTAAAACAGATGTGTGTTTTCCCAGCTGGACGTCGGCACTGTCTACAATGAGCACAGTGAGTGTGATGAGACGGTCAACGAACACGGATGTTGAGGAACTCTGACATGATAATTAAATGTGTTTTCAATAGTTTCTGGTTTTTAGCCGGACGTACTTCGTTACATCCAGTTGGAAGCCTGCAGTTGAAATAATCCCCGTCTGTCTTCAGGACACTGCTTCTTGAGGAAATGGCTGCTGCTGTGTGACCCGGAGGACCTCTCCGCTGGGGTCAAAGGTTACCTGAAGGTCAGCTTGTTCGTCCTGGCCGCTGGGGACGAGCCACCGGTGAGTTGGAGCGGATGGAAACTAGAGTGACGATGCTTCTCACCTCAGTCCTGTACAGGGAAGGTTAAAGGTGCCCTCTGGAGTTTTCTTCTTCTTGTCTTCCTTGTTTATTAGTTTGCATTATTCTTATTCCTACGTTGCTGCCCCCTGTAGATCAACTAGAGTAGTGTCAAACCCCCGCTGGGACTGTAGAAGAGCAGGAACTCCACGGCACCTTTAAATATTAAATTCTGTCTCTGCAAATGATTCTAGATGTTTTCAGCCTCAGTTTCTGACACAATATATCAAAATGTTGGTGAGCTGATGTTCCTTGTGGACCTCTGATCTATGTGTGTGTGTGTGTGTGTGTGTGTGTGTGTGTGTGTGTGTGTGTGTGTGTGTGTGTTCTCCAGGCTGATAAGCGTGCCTGTGTGGAGGATAAAGAGGATATTGAGGGGAACCTCCTGAGGCCGGCCGGTCTCTCTCTCCGAGGAGCCGCCTTCACTCTGAGGATCTTCAGAGCGGAGGACCTGCCACAGAGTGCGTCCTGATGTGTTTCTCATCCGCTCAGCATCAGTATAGATGCATGTTGAGATGTCTCCTCTCTGTCCACAGTGGACGACGCCTTCATGGACGGGATGAGGCAGATTCTGGGGTTTGACAGCAACAGGAAGAACCTGGTGGATCCTCTGGTGGAGATCCACTTCGCTGGCAAAACAGTGCGTATGATTCCCATGAGAGTCCAAACTGCAGGCGGCAGCATGGAAAGATGAGCTTCTGTCTTTGTTCAGGTCTGCACTAAAGTTCTGGAGAAGAATGCTAATCCACAGTGGCAACAGAGTCTCACGATGCCGATAAGGGTGAGACACAGTACAACGCTATCATGAATCCTTATTTAAAATACTCATCATCCTCATCATCCTCATCATTGTTCCCTCCCAGTTCCCCTCCATGTGTGAGAAGATGAGGATCCGAATTCTGGACTGGTGACATGAAACATTTCTCTAACTCACATGAATATTAATAAATCTTTTGTACTTCCACAAGACATCGTCTGTCTGTCTCTCACCGTGTCCTCACAGGGACCGAGCCAGCCACAATGATGTCATCGGCACCGCCCACCTCTGCATGTCCAAGATATCGGCCCCCGGAGGAGAGATAGACGGTCAGTTACAGACTTTAGCGTGTGGTCAGATTAACATTCTCCTGGGGTTCAGGATCCGGATCCTGCAGGTCTGGATCCGGACCAGGGACTGTATAAAACTGTGGACGTAGCTTCCTGGTCTGAAAGTGAGGTTCCCTAAACCTGCGTTGTCTGTATCGGCCAGCAGGGGGCTGAGAGACGTCTGATTGTCCCGATCAGGGACCAGTTTCATGGTCTCTAGTCTCTAGTCTTCTTCAGTACAGTAGGACGTTCATTTTGTACACGACGGTCCAATTTAGAGTCAAATATACGACTTCAGAAACGAGACACTGAAGAGTCCAGCGGGTTTGGTCTTGGAGCCGAGTAGCAGTGTGGAACTCACTCTCATCAGGGGACAGTTCATGCATGTTTCCTCCAGCGACTGCAGTCCGAGCTCAGACTGCAGCTGTTTGGAACCCATTGCTGTGAGAACTGGAAGTTTGATTTGTGGTTCGTAACTGAGAGTGTGTTTGTGTGCTGAACACCGACTTTGAGCCTGCAGGCGTCTCGTCTTTGTCCCAGAGAGAAACAACCTGCATGGGTTTTAAAGACTGTGTGTCTCTGTCTCTGAAACATCATGTGAATAATGATGAGTCACTAGCAGCTTAAAGCCTCCAAACTCTGGCTGACATGATTATCCAGGTTCTGGATGTGAACAACGATGTAATTCAGAATGGACTTCATCATCTGAGCACCTCCATGCATGTGCTTCGTCTGTGTGGGTTTGAGTGGCGTTCAAAGACGTCTGCTTCCTTTCTTGTCTGACTCTGATCACCTGCCTCTGATTCTGAACCGTCCTCCCTCTCTACGCATTCAGACGACTTGACTCCACGGACCGTCCTACCTGGCAGTACGTCCACCTTCCTCTGCACAACACTTCCTCCTCCTCCTCCTCCTCCTCCTTCCAACTCACATCTGTCTCCATCTCCTATAAATCCTGCAGAAATTCAGCCTAATCTCATTCAATCAAATCTCTATTTTCCTTCTCCGTCTGTCCTGAACTTCATCGTCCGCCTGTGTCGTTGCAGTTGACGACAGTCTTGGTTTCCTGCCCACGTTCGGCCCGTGTTTCGTCAACCTGTACGGAAGCCTCCGAGAGTTCACTGCCTTCAACGACCCCCATGAAGCTCTAAACCTGGGAAAAGTAACGCATCAAAAAGTTTCCTGCATCTTCAAAGATATGATGAAGCAACAATATTTCCATCCAGCGTGACTCTCCTTCGTCCTTGTGACTCAGGGGGAGGGCGTGGCGTACCGTGGCCGAGTTTTACTCGAACTAACCACCAAACTGGCGGACAAACCAGAGCCGAGAACTGAAGACATAACATCAGATGACCTGCTGGTGGTTGAGGTGAGAAGCTCTTCTTACCAACACCCGTCTACGTTTTCCTCGTTCTTCATCCGCCTCTCTTCGTCTCACAGAAGTTCCTGAGGAAGAGGAAGTTCTCTCTCTTTGTCGCGTTCTATTCGGCCACGCTCCTCCAGGACGTCGATGACGCCATCCAGTTCGAGGTCAGCATCGGTAACTACGGCAACAAGTTTGACTACACCTGCCTCCCTCTGGCCTCCACGTCGCAGTTCAGCCGTGCTGTGTTTGACGGTACGTCGACGCCTGCAGGAAGTTATTATTTAATAATAACACTAATAGTGTTACCTGCTGCATCATCTGTGCGTGTGACCTCCAGGCTGCCATTACTACTATCTCCCCTGGGGGAACATCAAGCCGGTGGTGGTTCTGTCATCAGAGTGGGAGGACATCAAACCGAGGATCGAGGCTCTCAACATGCTGCTGGACGTCATCGACAGACTGGTGGGTTTTCTGGGTTCGTGAGGACCAGCTTGACCTTGTGAGTGAGGACAAAGTGACAGCCGCCATCTTTGTGTGTGTGCAGGAGGCGAACCTGCAGCGGGTGCAGCTGGATGTGAAGGCAGGAAGTGACCTGGAGGAGCTGGAGGTCCGCGTGGTCGAGCTGCTGGATCAGGTCATCACAGACTGCAGGTGATAACAGTGACACAGCTCCCCCTGATCAGTCGTTCCACCTGACAACAAGTAGACGCTTCATTCTGGTCTGTCACACCCAGTCAGGAGCTGCCGTCCCTCGACCAGTGGCCCTGTGCGACCCCCCTGGACCGCTCGTTGAGGCACATTCGCACCCTGCACCTGCAGCAGATTGTTGCTGCGGCACTGGCGCTCAAACACGGCCCGGCCACCGAGCTGTCGACCGTGATGGAGCAGGCGGAGGACTGGGCCAGCAGGCTGAGGACGATGGCCGAGGAGGTGGGTGTCCTGGCAGAGGACAAGGAGATCACTGAGTGTCTAAAGATGTGACCTGGGTCGTGTTCAATGACACACAGAGAAAGAATACAAGTTAAAGAAGAGATATATTTACGTAAGAACAAAAGCACTAATGGTCTCTCTCTCTCTCTCTCTCTCTCTGTGTCTGTGTCTCTCGCCCAGCCTCAGAACAGCCTCCCAGACATCGTCATATGGATGCTGCAGGGCGATCGCAGGGTGGCGTACCACCGGATCCCTGCGCACACTGTGATCTTCTCCCAGCAGCACTGTGGGAAACACTGCGGACAACTGCAGACCGTCTTCCTCAAAGTACACACACACACACACACACACACACACACACACACACACTAGTGATAGTTATGAGTACAAGCTCAACCAACACGCTTGCTACTGCTTGAGGACCGGATGAAATGTCCTCACCAAGTGAGTTTCAAACAAAACAAAAAATATGTGTGTGTGTGTGTGTTCGCAGTACCCACAGAGTACAGGCAGAGAAGCCAAACTTCCCGGTCAGCTGAGAGTCAAAGTCTGGTTCGGATTGGCTGCTGAGGCCAAACACTTCAACCAATACGCTGAGGGGAAACTGTCAGTGTTTGCTGAGACGGTAAGACGAGAGTCAGTGCTGACCTCCGCACACTCTTATCCACCTCCACAGATCCATTAGGATGCCATCAACTGAGAGACATCTGGGAGACAAGATCGTCAGATCTGTGGACCCCGTCCCTTTAATAGATCTCTCTCTCTCTCTGTCTCTGTCTCTGTCTCTGTCTCTGTCTCTGTCTCTCTCTCTGTCTCTGTCTCTGTCTCTGTCTCTGTCTCTGTCTCTCTCTCTCTGTCTCTGTCTCTCTCTCTCTGTCTCTCTCTCTCAAGTATGAGAACCAGACCCGGCTCGCCCTGGTGGGCAGCTGGGGAACTGCAGGCCTGACTTCCCCCAAGTTCAGCGACGTGACTGGAAGAGTGAAACTGCCCAAAGAGAGTTTCAAACCCTCGCCGGGCTGGACCTGGGCCGGGGACTGGTTCATCAGCCCGGAGAAGACGTGAGTGTGTCTGAGTGTGACAGATGGAGGCGGGACTTAAGGACAGGATGAGAGAAGGTTCTAACTGGGACGTCCCCTCTGAGGGTGCTGGGAGCTAACGGCGTTTGACCTTCAGTTTCTCACTTCTGTTGAGCAGTAATTAATCCTCTCGTATCACATCTACAAGGCCTCATTTAATATGAAGATTCCATTTTCTATGCCAGGTAGCAGATAACAGAAATATGGAGCAGTAGCATCACACTGCTGCACTCAGACATGAGAACATTTATAGAAGAGTCATGTAAACCGGGATAAAGGTGCAGTTCATATAAATGTCTCCTGTCTGTGTTGATGACCGCTCAGACTGCTGTTTGACGTGGACGCCGGTCACATGACCTTCTCAGAGGAAGTCTTTGAGAACCAGATGCGGCTGCCGGGCGGGCAGTGGATCGGCATGCCGGAGGGCTACACTGACGTGGTGTGTACACGTGTGTTTATCACGTCTTCACGAACATCCATGTGTCTAAAACCTGCGTGTGTGTGCTTGTGTGTATGTCAGAACGGGGAGAAGGCGGTGCCAAAGGACGAGGTGGAGTGTCCCCCTGGTTGGGTGTGGGAGGAGGTGGAGTGGAGCGAGGACCTCAACAGGGCTGTCGATGATCAAGGTTCCATGACTTAAAAAAAAACAGAAGAACCTCCGAAGTGTAGAGCTTCATAATAACCTGTGTATGTGTGTGTGTGTAGGCTGGGAGTACGGCATCACCATCCCTCCAGACCGCCGTCCCAAGTCCTGGGTCCCCGCAGAGAAGATGTACCACACCAACCGACGGAGACGATGGATACGTATGAGACGACGAGACCAACAGAAGATGGAAGCTCTCAGACAGGTACGGGGAGGAAGTGATCTTGTGATCTGTTAACAGGATTATAAGAAGTACCTGGCTGATGTTCACCAAACTTCTTGGAGGGATGTAACGAGGACCAAGAAGGAGCTCATTACATTATTTAGGATTCTTTTACACTCAATAATCTGTCTTTTCAACACATTCAATCTTCTTCAGTCTGCGTGGTCGTCCTCTAACGTGTGCAGCTGAAGTTACCTGTATCGGCCACTAGATGGTGGTGTGGTTTCACAAATGAGCTGGAGAACACTGCTTTTACCGTCTGACAAGTCCCTTTAATCTTTGTGTGTGTGTGTGTGCGTGTGTGTGTGTGTTCACAGCAGCGTCCAGACGACGTGGAGAGGGAGGGCTGGGAGTACGCCTCGCTGTTCGGCTGGAGGTTCCACCTGAAGCCGAGGAAGACCGACAGCTTCAGGAGGCGCAGGTGGAGGTGCCGCATGGAGCCGCTGGAGAAGACGGGGCCGGCCGCCATCTTTGCTCTGGAATGCTCTCTGGTAGGGTGGAAGAAGAGATCCCACACAGGCCGACAGCTTCCTGAAGTTATCATTTACCTGCAAAACAACTTAGGATGCATTACAAGTCCAAATGTATGGAGACACCCTGACACCCGTCTGTACCGACCTTTGACCTTCCTCCTCCCACAGAGCAGCATAGAGGACAAGAACGATGACAAGACGGTCACAACCACGTTCGGGGTCAACAGACCAACCATTTCCTGTTTCTTTGACCGTAAGGAAGCAGATACTCTTCCTCACTCTTCATCCTCTCTCCTTTGTCACTGTAAAGGTGTTTTCTGACCGGACTGTTCCGCTCCTCTTCCTCACTACGCCCCTTCCTGATCTCCTGTACTTGTTCCTCTTATGTTATCAGTACAATAAAGTGTGTGCGTGTGTGCGTGTGTGTGTGTGTGTGTGTGTGTGTGTGTGTGTGTGTGCGTGGGGCAGGCGGCGACCGCTACCACCTGCGCTGCTACCTGTACCAGGCCAGAGACCTGCCGGCGATGGACAAAGACAGCTTCTCTGGTAACGGACACGCTTTTACTTTTACATCGATTAAACCGTCAAAAACTTCAATGAACATTTGCAGATAAATTATATTCCGGATTATTTCAGTCGTCTCTGTATCAGTGATCGGTTCTGTCCCCGTCTGTCACTGTCCTCCATCCCTTCATTCCTCCCCCTCTCTTCCCAGGGTTCATTGTGTTTACGTCCCTCAACCACACACACACACACACACACACACACATCATGGTGACCCATTCAATTACCGTCGGTTCCCAACGGCCCATTAGCTCATATAAACACTAATACAAACAGCCCAGTGGGGTTATTCAAGCGTGTGTGTGTGTGTGTGTGTGTGTGTGTGTGTGTGTGTGTGTGTGTGTGTGTGTCCGTACCAAGGTTAATTGAGGGCTGGTGGGAAAACGCAACTTAGCTTCTGTTTACTCTGATGCTAACGGCTCCGTAGAGACTCTTTACTCGGCCCGAAATAACAAACTTCTCACTCCTGTGTGTGTGTGTGTGTGTGTGTGTGTGTGTGTGTCACCGTACACATATGTGTGTGTGTTTCCAAGCTGTGTGTGTGTGTTAACAGAGAGAGAGTGGT
>CAAKHC010014543.1:0-27217 GCA_901007825.1 Macroramphosus scolopax | reverse complement strand
ACTTCCTCACAGTCGGTGTGTATAGAAGGACGGATTTAGAAGGTTTTGAGGCAGTTATAGAAAGTTTTCAAAAAGTCTTTATTGTTCAACAAGATATGGCCACCTGTTAGCATTTCCCACCCATGCTAGTGTGTGTTTATTGGGTATGGAGCCATGACTCTCAAACCTGCATGATCCCAACACGCTCTCTTATGTGTAGTTGCACACGGTGGATGTAAATGGAATGGCTTACTCAGTGCTTTGAGAGTTATTGTTTTATAATGTGTCCACTTGCACAAGCATGGGTGACGTTAACCAGAAGTTTGTGCCAACTTCTCAGGATTTAACTGAATTATGATCTCAATTAGCAATCAGTAGGATAGATGTCTAATATTCCCGACCCTTCCCCTAAACATGTGGCCTTTCTTGGTCATTGAAGATGTCTACTAACTATCACTGAGTTAAATGTCTTTTCACAACTTATAAATCATTGACAACCAAAAAGAGTCTGTGAAAATAAGCCTAAACTGTGATTATTCCGTGTGTGTACTGGTCAAGTGGCATCTGAACTTACCTCAATTTGAAAGGCTAATGAACTTGAGGAGGATTCTGGTAGTTCTGAGTTCTTCGTCTATTTAAATGGGGAATTTTACGGGCTCCATCGTAGAACTTGGCTAGCTGTTATTACTTTGTTGTGGCACATTTGGCTTTCTCTCAGTGTCTGGGTAAATGATGTGTATGTCTCATTCATGTGGGTCTATCAACATCAAGAGTCCTGACTAGGGCATATTTAGCCAACATGTATGACTGAATTTTGGCTATAAGTCTTTAAGCACTTGAAGTTAACTCACTACCTAGTGAAGCATAAATAAGTGTTCTCATTAGAAAAGAACATGTTTTATTTTGAAGTATATACAGTCATGTTTGGGTGGTGTCTGGAAACCATTGGCATTTGCTCACCTTCACTCATGGTGTTTATTTTGAATTACAATATTATCTAGGACGCCATTTGGAAATAATTAACCATACTTTGGCACATGAGACCTTGTTTTAAGGAGTTGGGTATGTTGGGTCCCATTGTTCGTACAATCGGGGCGAATGAGACGTGTACAGCTAGTAGACTTCTGTAGACTTCATGATGATAACTGCTGTTGACATTACCTTTTTAAGTCTGAATTTTCTAACCTACCATGACCTCCTCTGACCGGTGTTCACTGTTTTTGCACAGAGTCAGTGCGTTTTGAAATGTCATGAAGCAATACGCTCTGAAAATGGTGTGTCCAGGTAATCCACCCTAACGCCATTATTTGTTTGTATGTTTTGTTCCATTCTGTGTCAATGCAATGTATATTGGACATAAGATGCTCAATAAAGTGTGTAAACAGAATGGCTTGTAATTGTGTTTAACATTTTAGATGAGAACATGTTCTGGGTTCAAGTATATTAGACCTCTGCTCTGTAATGGGAACCCTGGTATCGTGTCAGATTTCAGGACCGCCTTCAGTTCGCACTAATAGTCTTGACTGGCTGCAACACATCTTGAGCTCATGAAGATTTTAGAAACTGACATATTTACAGGAAATACTCGCAACCAATTATGAGGAAACAGGTAACATTTGTTGAGCACCTGAGAATGTTGTTGATGGTTATATGGCTGTAGAAAACACTTTGCTATCATTGGAACACAGTCTCTTGTGCAAAATCAAATAGTTTCCCTCCCCCTCCAGAAGTGTAAACAAGGTTGATTGGTATTATGAGCCTATGATAATGCATAGGCTTTCAAATATATAAAGACACTAAAATGTTATTTTCCTAGGAATCTTAATTTCTATGACACAACTGTCCATGAGGTAACACCCAGGTTTCTTCGTTTCTAACGAAGTATCTGATTCTATTCATATTACATGTGGCTCCTGTCAGTTAGTCTGAGTTACTGCATCAATGTTCCTCATATGGCACTCCATGTTTTCTCCCTTCAGAGGTATTTCTTGTGTGAAATATTTCCTCCTACATTGTATAATGCAGCTGAACACTAACAAATGAGCTGCCACCACACAATCAGTCTTACATCCACTGGTCTTCAAAGAGAATCCGCATTTAATCAGCATCTCGATATTCCGCACCTGTGCAAGAGGTGTGTGTGTGTCGTTTACCTGGGGAAAACATGGCACCAGGAGGAAGGCAAGCGGGCGGAGGCAGTGTGATGCTTTGGACAATCTTCTGCTGGGAAACCTTGGAGTCCTTCATTCATGTGGATGTTACCCTGACACGTGCCACCTACCTAAACATTGATGCAGAGTGAGTACACCCCTTCATGGAGACGGTATTCTCTAGTGGCAGTGGCCTCTATCTGCTGCCAACGTCTTGGTGCCAAATACCACAGCCCACCTTCAGAGGTCTAGTGGAGTCCATGCCTCGACGGTTCAGGGCTGTTTGGGCCGCAAAAGGGGGACCTACACAATATAAGGCAGGTGGTCATAATGTTCTGGCTGATCGGTGTAAAATAGAACATAAAGCAAATTCAGATATTAGTTAAATTCAGTGGATGCACAATCCAGAAATGTATCTTTCAAATCTTAGTTTTTGTCTAAAGCATTAATCATTATGAAATCAATACTTTTGATGTAATCAGTCCAATAACATGCACTAAAATATGCTGACAAATAATCAACATAATTAACATCATTGATTATCTCATTGTCCTAAATACCAGACAATATTGTTGCATGTTGCCTTTACAGGAACACACATTAATGGGTGTGCTTGCGGCCAGACAATGAAGGCAATACACATCCTCAAATCGATGATGTCTGCACCCTTCTAACAGGTAAACACCTCAAGCTGAAGTGGTTGCCCACATTGGTTTCTGATATTTATTTTTGTAAATGCCAAAGGGCTTTAAGAGGATTTAAATGCGACCATGATGATATTTCTCATCTGTAACAAGGTCAACTTGGATAATGGATAATCGCATCAGCTTTTACTTGTGTTGCAGCATCCAACCCTTACAGCTGGACAGAGACGCTATCTTTGTAGTATAGCAAATGTTCGCAATATAGAGCACATGAGGAGGCAGATGAAGCAGCACTATTGCAATGTGCTGCACACATGCATTCGATCAGGTGCATATATCAACAGTAAATGCCCCCAGCATGATATTTGACCTCCAATATCCATCTCATGTTGTATTTTGTGTGTCTAAGGTTGGAATCCCGCCTGCAGGGGGAGGTATACAGATCATCAAGATGGAAAAAAGACCTTGAGTAGAACGGATGTGGAGGCCAGGGCAAAGCCACCAGTGCAGAGGAAAAGCAGCTGCACGGCTAATTCATAGGTTATACTTCCAGAAATAGTCAACAGATGTTCTACTAAGGGTGAATCATAGAGCAATACTTGTATGTTGTATAGTTGCATAAATGGTCTATAGATGTTGTGACCAATAAATGAGTGACATCTTACAGATATTTAAATGTTACAAATGCAGTATATTGCGTTACTAGCATACATTTTAGTCGAATGTCATGTTATATTAGTTGTCATTAAGTGTTCATTTATTCTTAATCACGCTAGTGTTGCAAATACTTTGAGAATTGGAGTTAATTTTTGTTGCCCCTGAGTTTTGAACCAGAATGACATTTGTTTTGTGTTTATCAAAGTCAACTGTCGCAGTCAGATGAACTGATTCTTAAAGGCATCCCATCAGTCAGACACATTCAACATCAACATGTATTTCAAAGCTAGGAAATTGTACGTTCATTTATTTATGTGTTTTTAAGTAAAAGACGAATCTCTTTATTGCCATTGTAAGATGTAATGTATTCTCTGCAACTAAGCCAGCATGCAGCGCTCCACAACTTCCTTTTCTTTCTAAAGGTGCATCTTTATGCATGAACAGCATAGTGTTAGGCCATGTATGATATCTTTATTATCATCAATATTCTCCTTTTTTTTTTTTTACATGCCTTTTAACTAATTCAGATATTACCTTAATTGCAGTAAGCATACATTAGACACCTTTAGTCCTTGATAGGATATATACTGTATTTATCTATATACTGTATAACAGCATACAGGTAACTGAACTGTCTGCAGCTCAACCACCTTACATCCTTTTCATTTTTCCAGAATAACTTTTGTGAGATATCTTTACTATAACCAGCTACCTCCTAACATCGGGAGCATGTTGACACCAGTTTTCGTGCAGAACAGATTTTACGAAATGAAAGTATGTATACATTTAATTAAACCCCCCAAAATATACTTTATGTTTCCTTTTATTTACCCCCACACTGCACACGGTGCGTCAGACAGGCCACTTCCTGTGGCCTCGCGCTCATACGTGCTTTGCTAACAGTTTGTCTGAAGTTTCATTAACATCACTGAACTAAATCCATCCGCAAAAAATGAACTGCGTGCTTGAAGGAAATGGTGTAAAAGGTAATATTAAAACAAACGCAGCCAAATATGACAAAGATAAATAAACTGAAAGAAATGTGTCATAAGTAAGCAACTTAGTTGAGGTTTATAAAGAGATTAATCTATGTTAGCTAGCTTGGCTAATGTAGCTTAACTGACTATTGTTTAATTATTGCGGTTATATTCAGTGTTATATTATTCAGGCACGGTGACAGTCTATTAAATAATCAATGTCAGACTTTATGAATCACATTATGTTGCTAAACATGCCTCTGTTGGCTCTTGTGTCACAGTTTTTGGAAAGGCCATCCATGCCCTCTCACGGATTGGAGATGAGCTGTGGTTGGATCCGATGGTCAAAGGGGTGAGCGGTAAAAACAAGCTGGGAGATTGTGTGCAGTTGGATTATCTCATAATTGGGAGGGGTTTGGAAGGATTTCTGTACCTCCCAGAAAAATAATATAATTTCTTGGCCCCCGCTCTCAATCATTACTCAACAAAATGACTGTTAAATGTCGGGGTCTGATATCTGTACTCTCCCCAGGTTCTCCTTTCAGATAAAGACAGCAAAGAGCAGCATCTTAACTGGATTTCTCTGTTTTATAGCTGGCGCTGAGGTCTGTGAATTCTGCTCACTCTGCATACGCCTGCTTCCTCTTCTCGCCGCTGTTCTTCCAACACTACAGCCTGGGATCAGAGCAGGGCGGTGAAACAATTAAATGTAAACTGCTCATGAAGGTTTGTCTCCTGTGCAACTCTATGATTAACATGTTGAAACCATTGTGACATTCTTAACTAAAATATGTCTATATGTCTATAAGTCTTTATTACAACTTTTCCGGTGTTCTACTTCCATTGAGCGCAATGTGGAACGATGTCAAATATCGATCAGCAATCCCAAAGACCGAGTGATGTTCCAGTTTCACTGCAGACATGGTAGGAAGTATTACATTTTGGATCATCATTAAGCTGTGGGCAAAGGAAAGATTCAGGATCTCCAGAGACATGCTTCACATGCACATATTTACATTGTTAACAAATAGAAACCAAACAGTCGCTCCAACAGTGAACCATTTCCTGAAAGTACTGGCTTCTTTTTTGTGACCTCTGTTAGGGAGATGCTGTACACGTGCTATTACATATTGTCAACACTTAGTGGCAGTGTGCTCCAAATATCCTGTCTGCTCTTGTGACAGGCATCACAAGAACCCACAACCTCCGCTACCAGGAAACTGAGGCTCTGCAGGCCGTGTTCGCCTCACACCTCTGTCTCAATGTGCTGAAGGCTCCTGCAAGGTTTGCATCTTAGTATTTAGTTATTGAGTTAGAACCTACACTTGTCATCAAAATGTCAGCACATAAGACTTTAGGATCACATTTGACCCTTTTGAGTTTGATTCTTTTTATGCAGAATTCCGTCTTTCACCTCTTTTATTCATGTATGTCAGAAGTGAATCTATTTATAATTGAATAAGATGTAAAATAGCTGCCTGCTTTGTGTCCTCAATATTTTGTACTCTCAGCTGACTCCAAAGCAGATGAATATCTCAAACACGCATCGGTCCAGTTAATTTCAGTATAATCGAGCACATGATAATGGCTCATGTCAGAAGGGTCTTAAATGAAGAACACCATGTCCTATGTGCGGTATTAAACTAAATCTCTTCGCTCATTACGTTGATTCTGCAGGCTTCTTGGAGATATGGTGATGCATTTCCCAGCGTCTCAGGAGGAAATCACTCTGTCCATGACTGCTCTGAGAGTCAGTCTGAGAAATTACTATGAGGGGGGAGATGGTGAGCTAATATGTCACGTTTTTTTCCTCGAGTCCTGGCTGATACAGTTACTGACAGATATTATAAATCATCTAAAAGTTTCTGTAGCGCCTGCTTTGAGATTGACCACCTGATGTGAGGGGGAAATTCTCCTCCAATATTGGTTTACTTTTCTTCCGTCGCAGATCACATGAAGATGACGTCCACTGAGATGTCCTTACACCCAGATGAGTTTGATTACTTTCAGTGCGGAGGGGAGTCGGACATAACCTTCTGTCTGAAGGAGTTGCGGGTAACAGGGTTATTTTCGGAGGCTCCTTTTATCCTGTCACATGAGAATATGACGTGTTTTCTTGTGATGAGTATATGTGTCTGTCTGGCTGGCTCCCCACAAGCAATTAATGTCCAAGAGGTCGTATTTCTGGTTCTGTGATCTGGATACTGGTGTGCTCTTTACTGTTCTCATTTGAATGTTAAGTGAGGTGAATTATCTTATAGCAAAAAGTTAATGTCGCAAAAGTGACTCATATACCACTACATAGACAAAGTAAATGAAATCAGGAGTCGTGGAAACGGGTAAGAAATGTTTTTGTTTTCAAGAAATAAGAGCACTTTGCGTTCAAGTTAGTCTTAAACTAGTTATATTTTTAGTAACTGAAAAACATCTCAGAGAACTATAATGTAATTTCTCCAGTATTGCATGCTTATTAATCATAAGTGGTTTGATACAGTGTTCAAATTAACACCCCCCAACTTAGATTGCTCTCCTGCATCTAGGCGTTAAAAAGAGGCAGTAAAAGAACTTGTTTGGCAACTTGTACAATTGGATAAACTGCCCTTGTGTTAGTCCAGCTAATGAGACTACACCTGCATTAACACCCACAGCTCTTGTTCCTAATGTCTTGGAATGTGTCTCCGGCGCCTTGCTGTGATGTATCTCATTAGCCAGACTAGTCTTGTCCCTGTTGATTCCTTTAGGGGTGGAAGTGGGGTTTGGATGGATTAGATATCAGTCTCTAAGCTTTGGTCAACGTGAACTTACTTGAACACTGATATTTACATTAGTTTGATGATGCCACAACATTACTCTCAAAATGTAAAGGTTAGAAGTCCTGACACGATGGACACGTGCATATCTCAGTTATTGCCAGTTAATTAAAGCTGTTCTATTTTTCCAGGGATTACTGACCTTTGCTGAGTTACATTGCCTACCGGTGTCAATCCATTTCAGTGCTGCAGGAAAGTAAGTACCTTAGCTGTCATGAATAGCTTCAGTGGCATTTCTATCTCAAGTTACAGAGACCAACGTCAGTCTGTGATGCCTTAACACCACAAACACGCCAGGCTGAGTAGGTAATCAACACAGCCAAACTCAAACTCAGTGAACTAATTTATCTGTGGCTGGTGTTGACCTGCCATTAGTCCAACGGCTGCTATACAGTGAAGACACAAAGTTATTTGATTTCCTGACCTGTCAGATATCTTTCAGTGTTTCTGTCATAGAGGTTGTTTGTAGGCCCGTGTGCTTCTCTGTGGATGACATTGTCCTGGAGGCCACTGTGGTGCTGGCTACTCTAATGGACTCCGACAGCAGGGGCCCCTCTCAGCCTACAGAGACCGCAGCCCCAACATCACCCAGGTCACAAACACTGTGCTGGTTTCAATCACACTACTCTCAATCCAATATTCAAGATATGTTCAATACTTTGCGCAATCTCACAGAAGGACAAGGTTTTGACGAGGACACCTCACAACTGATATCTTTGTAGGTCCAGCTCCTCAGATCTGCTATGACGGCATAGTAGCTGCTATAATTGAATCTACCCACGGAGCTCTACCTGAGCCTCTGTCCTGGCACTCAGCGAATGCAGTTTGCCCTCATTGACTCATTTAAGCTTCTTATAAAGGCATAGTGTTACAGTCGTCTGTAACAGAGATAGATAGGGCAAGTCAAGGGATAGTGGGGTTAGGTTCGAGGCCTGTCAGTATCACCGACTGTAATCCCCTCCTCTCTGCTTTGCTAGCCTGCTCCACATTCCTACAACAGTCACTTGTCCTGCTTTGCCATATTTCTCTCTCTCTCTCTCTCTCTCTCTCTCTCTCTCTCTCTCTCTCTCTCTCTCTCTCTCTCTCTCTCTCTCTCTCTCTCTCTCTCACTGTGTTTTGGGTGCACCTTGTTGAACCAGTCCCAGCTGGAACGTGGAACATCCTGGTCATTTGAAGCTTGGTTTGCCTTTGTTCACTACAGGTTACACGTTAAGTCTGTAACAACTTAACTCTATGATGGGCTGACAGTTTTTGCTCGTAACAACCTGATTGTCTGCTGTCTTAAACTAGCAGTACAACTACAGAGCTGGAGGTTGTAGGCAGTTTCCGAGCAGCTCTTTGCTTTTTCCTGTGGTTTCCGTGTATGTACTTCTGGTCTGGTTTCTTTGAGGATGATGACGTGCAGAGTGGTTCCATGCACATGGTTGTTTGTCCATACTGTGCTTTAGGCCACTTTCAGCATCAGCTGACAAAGAACTACACATCCTGCACACAAACGTCTTTGTGAAGGTGAATAAACACAATGTGTTTGATCTTGCCAACGAATCTGATTACAGCCGGCTTATCCCCCTAAAAAGCAACATTCAAGTTGTCCCACAGTCGCAGTTACAATATTTGGTTGATTAAATGTGAAATATCTTCATGCTGAATGTTGAGCTGACACGCCACCTCATTCTCAAATTATGGGTTGATAAAAACTGTCAACATTTCAAGTGTAAATGCTATAAAGCAAAATACAGTGCACCTTGCAGGTAGATAAGGTTAAGGTACAGAGCTGATCTATACAGGTGCGTGTGTATTGTGTATTTCCAGGTGCGCAGATGCTGCTGCTTTACCTGTGGGGTCATGTGAGGCACACAGCAGTAAATCCCCGGGTTCCCCCAGTGTGACAGAGATGGTTGCATCCAGCCAGGGCAGCCCTTTAATCAACACAGCCCCTCTGATGCAACGTCTTCCCCAGACTCAGGATCCAGACAGACTGTGTGAGCCTGATGAAACCTGTGCCAGTGCCATCACGACTCCTGCTTCATCCCCGGTAAGAGCTTCCTGTTACCCTTTCTCCCGTATGGCCTCTGTTTGGTCCTTAAGGCTTAATGCTTAACTGACATCCAACCTGTCAATACTGTAAAGTGCACTAGTGTTTTACCTTCACCTCTAATGGAATCATGCCCAGATTACAATAATGCCTTTCTACACGAGGTGCAATTAAAGAAGGTAAGCAAGGGACACTGGATGTGAGAGATTGGAAGTTCATGTTCCATGTCAATTCATGATTTTAACCATTTTGTTTTTGACAATTGACTGTTAAAAAAAACTCTTCAGATGAGACTGAAACATTGTAACATATTGGCATCATGTTTACAGTGAGCACTAACATGTGCTGTCCCTTCTCCTCTGTAGATCTGCTCCCTCCTGTTCAGGGCTTTGTTCTCTGAGCAGGAGGATGACTGTTGTGCAGACAGACAGACGGTTCTGGCATGTTTCAGTGACATGGAGGAGGATATGGAGGAAGACACTACATCAAGCCCTTTACTCTGAGGCCAAACCGCCACGTTTCTAAATTAATTTAATGTAATTTGTTTTTCAAATAGTTGTAAGCAGATTATTAGCACAAGGGTTGGTTTGCTTGTTTTATCTGTTTTCAAAGTGTTTACTTTGAAACTCAATGTATTTATTGTAATGATTAATCGAATAAAACTCTTCATTTGACTGCGGGTAGCGTGCATTTGTAATATTACGTGAGGAAAAGAGGACTATTTGGTTAGGTGAAAACATAATTTTAACTGGAAGACGCCACACCCATTTGTTGATGGTGACTCATAGAACGCCCGATGTCTGAGGAACTTTGGGAGTAGTCCACACATAAATCATAATTGGTTCATTATCATCATCGTCCTCTAGCCTGCATATCTTCTTGAGTTCAGTGAGGTAAACTGATCAGATGTCTTCATGGAAAAATACAGCCAGGTCAGGAACAGCGCCAGCATCAGAAATGCCTCCTCTCATGGTCATGCTCATATCACACCATCAAACACACCAGGATAATAAATACTATACTCTTTATTTAAATATTGTACAATTTGAAAAAGTTCTCCCCACAGCGCTTAGACCTGCATTAAATTGTACACCCAACATAAGGACATGCTGTGGTTGTAACAAAGTTTGTGTGGAACAGGAAGATGAAGTAGAGGAGAGCATCAGGGCAGGTGTGAGTCAGGAAGCAGAGCCAACAGTGGCTGCACCATCTGACTGGGAGAATGAAGTAGTAGATTCTCTTCAGTCCTAGAATGGTTTCATCTCTGAATTTGAGCATTTGCTGCTCTACCCAACGCTGATCTTCTGAGCCCAAAGGTCCCCTTCTCAAACAGACAGACAGTCGTCCAGGGTGGACCTGTCAGATGAAGAAGGGAAACAGTCCACTAGTGCAGATTTGTAAACAGTGATCTGAAGATCCACAGGGAGGTTTTTGGGATGGCTTCATCACATTTCCTCAGCTTCCTCAGAGTGCAGAGAAGAGGATTTCAAGTGAAGAACAAACTATGTGTAACAAGTTCTCACGTTAAGACAGCAGGGCATGATGGGAAAGCTGTTTGACTCTTATGGCTACTTGACAATTTCGGACTCTGCTCGGTGCCTGGCGAAGTCGGGGGGATCGAAGAAATTATGCCAGTATCAACAACATCTGATTCAAGGCACATCATAACATTACATACAATACAGCCTTACTAAAGAATATTTTGAACTGTGGGTTAAAGTTGTTGTAGATGCTGGAAGCAAATGATGTAATGGGAAAAGGAAATGCTGATTCTGAATACGTTTCCAAATTGACTCTTATTTTGGGGGTCACTCCAGAGATTATTACAAAAATACATTTCGGTCACTTGAGAATTTTTCCCTGCGTTGAGCTTTTTCACATATGCTTTTTAAGCTTTGTGCGTTTAAGGCTGCAAAACCAATTCAGCCGGAAGTCTTTCACCTTCACATCCATTTTATAGACTCAAATTACACATTTCAGTTGAAGCACTACATTCATCAAACATTCACACATCACATGAAATCACAATCAGGACTTCAGCAGCATCTGTGAGATTAAAGGGAGGACCTCCATCGGACACAATACATATCTCAAGAGGCTTTAGTACTATAAAATCCTCATTCTAACTGCCAAAAGTAACAAAAAGTGTGCAAGAGCTGAATTGCACTGGTTTGGAAAAGGCAGCTGTTCTTTCTCAAAGCTGACTGATTCAACCTGTTCCAGAAAACATGACACTACACTGCCATTTCCCATGCTGTTCCCTTCCTGACACTGCTGATGAACTGTACCTTTCCCTTCTGGCAACCCTGCATACGGCTGCCCGAACAGCCAAACAACTCACGTCTGCTGGCTTCATCTACCCTCCTCCCTGTCAACCTTAGAGAAAGACAACTTATCCTACTCCCAATCTCCAACATGTCGAATGACTGCTTATCTCGGGCAAAGGGATTATCCAGTTAGCACTGGAACACTGCAAGATGCCAACACTGCGGCTTGGCCAAGGGGATGTGTATTGAGCATCTTGTCTTTTTTTATTCCACCTCTCTCTTATGTCCACAATTTTTGTGGGGGAGAACAGGTCGATGGTCTGCTGAGGCAGAGCTGAGACATGTTGGTGAAAACATCCGACATCTGTCCTCCATCCTGTCCAGCAGGACGTCAAGCAGTTCATCACCTGCAGATGCATATTCTCCAGTCACAGGACCCACAGAGTCTAGTCAGTGTATTCTGCCACTATGGACAGCAGCACTGTGATGTCATCTGGCTTTCCTCCTGCACAGAAAGAACTCAGTGTTCAGTCAAAGTATTTTGTTTTGATTCACAAAGTATTCACACATTATCCTTCTGCCCAATAAAGCCTGAGTGGACAAAAAGGACAGAACGTCAGTTTCTTTGTTGATTATGGGAACTTAGATACTCACCTCTTACATTCAGTCCGTTGTCACAGGCAAACTGTGCAAAAGGTGACATGTAGTTCGGGTCATAAGCCAGAACGTGGGCCTGCTCCGCGATGCTCCGTGCAGTCTGCTGGATGCTCTCATAGTTGGTGTTCTGAGGAGCCAAACAGATGTAAAGCTTGAATACCAAACATCTACTACATCTGTTTAGTGACCAAACATTTCGTTTTAGTTTTAGAAGACGCACAACATTTCACAAAACACCGCTACAGCCACATCCGGGGCTCACAGAGCTTTGGGTGTTTTGTATCTCCACAATCAGTTTGGTACCATCCATTACAGGTTGTCTGAATATCATATTGTATCGGAACAATCACATCCAACTGCATCGTGACAAGGCTGAGTCTTACTGCACTTAAACACCTGCCGTTTAAATTTGATTTTAGATGCATCGTACCATCAATTTTTAATTAGCTGCATATCTAATCAGTTTCAGTGAATGAGATGCAAACACACCCAGTGAAAGAAGGACATGATTGACCTGGGATCTGTCCAATGACAAACAACCTTTACAAAATTGCAAGAGACTTTCCAGATTCTGCAAACTATCGTCATATTCACTGAAATGTTTATGGAAAATGGAACAATGCAACTGTGTTTTCCTTGAAAAAGTTAGAATTAAATGTTTGTAAAAAGGGAATGTTGTGTCCTATTATTTCAGAATCCACTACTATCAGCTTTCAGTTTCTGACTAAATGCTACTCACCTTGAGTTTTTTCAGCTCTTGCAGGATCATGTAGTCAGGCATGTTGTCGAAAAGCCCATCAGTGGCGGTGAGGATGATGTCACCAAGCTGGACATCGAAAGAAGAGCTGTCTGCGGCATCAGGGCTGCACACACACACAGATTTAAAATGTGTTTTGTCTCAGTGTGCAATGAAAACACAAAGTTATTATACCATGAAAGAATGGCTGGACACAAACGTCTACACAGAGCCCAAGCACAGACCCTCTGATGATGATACACATGTCACAAGGATGCTCGCAGACCCTCACGCATTTTCGTCTCCTACTCCTTACTCTCCCTCTCAAACACCCCTGTACAACAAATATGTCCTGTGTAACTGGACAGAATAATCTGGAGCTCTATAACCGGTTCTCCTCTCCACTGCAGATTACTCTACCAGGTGCCAAAACAAGCAAGAAAACTGCATGGTTATCAGGTTAGACTTCCCATTGCATCTGTATTTCACCTTGCCTACTGACACGAAAAGGAAAAACACAAAGAATCATCAGATGAGGGCTTTGGAAAGGACACTGATTCAATTCGGTGCAGCCATGGGTGCTTCAAATCCAGTGTCAGGCTCACTTCTTGGATTGTCCCGCTGTGTTGCAGCAGCTCCCCATACAGTCATGAATATTATACATTATAAACAGTCTGGACTACATCATGTCAAAGTGAGCCACAGCAAGCCGACAGGAACAGGCTGTCCTGTGTATTTTCTGTAGCTTTCATTGCAATTCACACGAAACCCCTGGGCACAAACATGCTACCAAGGACAAATTGTCTAAACTCCACCAAAACATCTCCGTTATCTTCATCCTTGCTCATCTCACTCGAGGACAATAACAAGGGGCCAAGCAGTGGGAAAAAGCTCTTGGCTTTTACTAACAATAGGTAAATTAATACTAGAGAGTAAAAGACACTGACATGAACACCAATTTATCTTCAATGTCTTTCCGTACGTCTGCCACCATAACAAGCTTAAAATAATTACATTTTTAAAGGAGACTTTTCCTTCTATTCAACAGTCACATGAATGTTGTAAAAGCCTTGAACCTTGTACTCTTTTCTATTGGTTGCTAGGTTGGTGATCTAGGATTGACAGCTTAATCTGCCGTTGCCCTCCGTGTAAACCGCTTTCTGTAAATCCTATAATTAAATGCCTAAAATGCACAAATGAAAAGGAATAACATTTCAGACAAAATATCAAAGCCAACACGTTGACCAGAGCTGATAATGGGTTGGTGTAGACTGATGGGTCATTTACAGGATATAAAACCAAAAAATAAAAAACTTACTTCCTTTCTAATCTGCACCACTGGTGACAGGTTTATCAACGGCTCATCTTCTGAGAAATGTTTTTAAGAGGTTCAAAATAATCTGCCTGGGTTAAGATTTGACAAGAGAAACGTTGGCTGAGTTCAGTTTCCCCATCAGCCCACAAAGACTTTGACCCGGGTAAGAGGGAAAGCTTGGCAAATATTCAGCACCCTCCCTGAAGTCGACTGGCACATACTGAGCTACTTGGCACGCTACAAGAATGAGACACAGTAGCACGTGGCCCCCGACACCCTTTTATACAACAGCTGAACACATTTCAATACATTGTTGTGTGAGAAAGGAACGAAAAACAAAACACTTTATTATATCTGCAAGTCACCTGCATTCAGTTGTTCAATGATCTCCAAACTACTTAGCACGTTAAACTGACATCCTGGCAAATCCAAAGCTCCTTAACCATTATGTGCAGTCCCACACAAACCAGTTCAGGTGTTTGAGGGGCAGCAGATTTTCCAGGTGTTGCGTGCAATGTGTCTCACCTGTCGCTGAGGACGGCCCCCTCGGCTCCAGGGGGAACGATGGATAGTTGGAAAGGCGTGTTGAAGTAGTGCTGCTGCTCGTCGGAACGGTGAACAACCTCCCCTTCCCGAACCAACAAGAAACCGGAGTCTCCAAGGTTAGCCGTGTGCAACCGGTGACTTTGCCGGTCCAACACCACAATGCAGGCTGTGCTGCTGCCTGCAGACACACACAACACATTTACATTTAAAGTTTAGACAGTGTTTTCCCTGTATTCCCACACCAACAGGGCCAATCCTAACAAATTCACTCACAGGGATGATAACGTTACGCAAGGATTCCCTTTAAGATAATATTGCTATGTACCAACAGACACACAAACCTCCCAGCAGGGAGAGCTTTGTGAGTGCACCAGAACACTTTGTCAAAGTGAATTTGACCTTGTCCTCAATTCTTCAATTTCCCTTGAATGAATAAAGTATCTATCTATCGATAGATAGATATTTGTATCAAATATTCATGAAGAGCTGAGGCCACAGTGACCTTGACCTTTGACCACCAACGCATAGCACTGACTAAAAAGGATTTGTTAAGTATCGAACTCGACTCAAAGATTGACTAAATGGTGAGACAATACCAAGATCTTTTGCTTGAATTGGCTCCATGGAAGTCAGTTTATTATTAAAGCTTTGCTTATCATAGTGACGTCGTAGGCCTTTTAACCAATCATGTGTTGGGAGACTTATACTGAAGAAATATCTTGATGGTTTCTTTATGGATTTTCTGTTTCATATATTAATAATATAAAGTTTCCTGGGAAGAAACAAAACTGCCAAAAACCTAAAAACTGTCATGTCCTGTTCACTTTCTACAGCCGCACTGCTTAGCAACAGACTATGTGGACCGATACCCAAAGGAGCATTTGGAGGACTAAATAAACAAACTCATAGTGGCAAAGTGGTTGTAAAAGGTTTTGGAGTTCCAGCATCTAGAAGAGGTAACGTGAGTTGGTGGGGCAGGCAGCCAGCATGCAGCCACACCCTTCTGGTGATTCATCTGGCACACCAAAATATTCTCTCTGGGATCAACCTTCAAAACATCCCCGGACTGTGACTCACAATTCTGTGTTTTCGCTCCAGCAGTACAATTACACGCTGCCGGGCTCAAGAACATTCCCGTCTGCCGTGAAGGAACAACACAATACTGTGTTGTTTCCCCTGCTGCACATGTGATAGCGGATGGAAAAGTACTGACAGTCACAGACACAGAGATCTGTTCCTAAAACATCTGACGTTACATGTTTGTGCATGCCTTTTTGTTGGGAAGCAGAGTGAAAGGGGAAAGGGATTGTGGAAGTGAACTGCATGAGGCAGGTTGGTACATTTGCAGAACCTCTTAACGGGCTTGGGCTGTTCTCTGAATCGAGATGTAAAAAATCTCATCTTGCAGCCGGCCGCTAAATCCGACAGAAATAAACAAACAAGCAAAACAAAGTACTCCAATCCAAACCATATGGAAAAGTTACTGTTTAACTGGCAGTCACAGTACAACTTCACCCAGAGTTGATTGAAGTGTTTTGTGGCATGGATCTAATTCATCAAAGTGAACTTAAAATTGGTGAGAAATGCAAAGTAGAAGATCATGGACTGGGCATGATTGTTCCTTCATGCACTGTAAGAGGTATTTAGTCTATAATGCCTGGATAGGATCTCAATTATTATACCTTTAAACGAAGCTCAAGCGTTAATGACCTACACTGAAATTCATTGTTTCTAGTGGCTTCACTCACCCAGCAGTGGTACTTTGTTCTGCAGCAGCTCATAATAGCTGGATGTGAGGATTCCCACAGGGTTGCTTGGAACAAAGCGTCCTTCCTTCACCAGTCTCTCACACGTCTTCATCAGTGTACCTGAGAACTGCGATGGGTCCACGCCATAGTCCCGCCAACCACCTACTCCATCTGCCACACCTAGAAACAGACAGGTGATTAATTTAATTAGAAACTGATTAACCTCTTCCCTTTATTATAGTTCCACAACCAACTCTTCCCTAACATATATTAAAACAATTAAGATAAGGGTTGGGGAAAAAATCACCAGAGCATAAATGTTTTAAATTTTCTAAACTTATTCCACATGTGACGCAAGACGCAAGAACAAGGCCATACAGCTGCAAGAGGCACTTTCACCAAAAACAACACAAGATATGTTCATAAAATCTAGGACATGGCACAAAATATTTTCAACAGTTTTATTCAGTTATTTCAGAAATATTAAGAGACGATATGGTCATCTGCATTGATTTCGACACTCACTGATTAAGCACATTTTAGGCACACGTCCACAAGATTTTTGCTTTTGGCTACAAATACCCTCCACATTTTCCTTTATTCCATAGGAATAGCTTTGTTTACAAGTCAATATTTTCTCCTGAGTAATTGCTCAGGCCCAAGATTTTCTTAGTAAGGAAACTTAAGTCTTATGATTCTCAAGACACAGGCATCTTCTGCACAGACCATAAATGGATGGCCTATCAGCCTGTGCCGAAATAGACATAGACCTGCGTTGCAAATAATAAAAACTCAAATTAATGTCCTGATTCCACCTTTCTTGTGCTTATGGAATAACTAAGTAGCAGCAAACAAAGCAATGTACATTTCACTTACATAGAAGATAGCAGTGTATGTGTCTGTAATAGCACTGCGACCTTTGACCAGTCATTTACGTCACTGCTAATGTCATCCAGATCTCGCTCTGTTTGGTTCATGCTTGTACAGCAAACAACCAGCTACTACTCACCCAAAACATCAGCGGATCTGTGTCGGGCGATGAAGCAAGCGTCGTCCCCATAGCACATCCCTTTCTTCAGGATGCCTTTACGGAAATCCTTGCCGAACCCGCAGCTCGCTGTCACCAGACTGTAGTCACGGCTGTCTGTCTGAGAAAGTCCGCCGATGACAGCTCTGGCAACCAGTCTACCGTACGACAGCACGGACAACATTACATACACACCAACTCCTACGACACGAACCGGCCAAACTAGCTCCCGTGCTAGCTCAGCGTCTATGTAAGCTAGCAATGTTGACTTGCTAACTTAACTTGCAACCGACGCTGGAGGTGAGGGGCTGAGCTAGCTTAAAGCCGCCGACACCGCGCACACAAAGACAATGCCTTCCGCTGGTAGAATAACACACGGCCTTTGGGAGCTATAATCCCGCTCTGTGAGAATAGAAAGACAATTGCGGAATAAATTCGCCTCATCCACTCCAATAGAGCCGTAAGTGCCGACTCTCCACGGCCATGGTGCCCGTAGTGCTTCCGAGACGCTACACAACAAAAGCGTATGGAGCAGTAACCCCGTGGCTTCAGGCACTCCACGCAACGAGCAAGGTCTTGTGACTACTCTGACGTCATACACCATTACGCAATCTACATTTCCTTATAAGGAAATATCGCCATCAGGCAGCTTTCATTTAAGAACTATTACAGATATTCTTAGGGAAATTAGATACGTTTATGAGTAAGATTTAACTAAAAATAACCCGTAAACATTACCCTCTCACATATGTGGAGAAAATAAAACAAACAGCGTTCTTTTTGCAAATGTTACAATATTACATTCTTTCTCATACAGAAATGTGGCACGTTTCATGCTCATGCACAGCATTTCACGCTTTTGGACAGTTTGTTTGTTCACCTGGCTGCACAATGTTCTGTCGACCTCTTGTGGGTGTTAACTGATGTGATAGAGGTCCCTTTGTACTTGAAGTGTTATTGCGCAACAAAAAACAACAGTACACAATGTTGTATTCCAGTTTATGTTGTGAATTTTAAAAAGCAAAAAAGTTCATGAACAAATGACATTCAGGTACAGAATTCCCCTTAAAATACACTCGAAGTTTATTAGAAAGAGTTAGACATTACAAGAGTGCTTTATTTGTCTAATTTAGCACAAGACTTAATTAAAAATATGAGGATGCAGTGTGGGATGTAAATTAACTGTAAATAAGATTTTACACAAGTTAACGTGTGTTTGTGATTTTCCTCATTGGTTTTATCGCCATTAATACCCATTACTAAAAGTGAGAATAAGATGGCAATGACTAAAACATGAAAGAAACTGGAAAAATTGTGCACAGCTTCAAACAAGGCATTCCTGTGCATAAGTAGCGTTATTGTTACATTTTTCCTGATTGAACAGTCATATGTGGCAAAGACTAGCTGCAAATGGAGTGCAAAACACCTGAGGTTTTCATGGTGACATATCAATTTACCCCTGTGGACAAAACAAAAAAATATTTTGCTTTCATCGGTTAGGAGTGGATATCTTTTCAGTATTGGCAACATGAAGGATAACCAGTCCTTCAAATGCAGAGGACGAAAGCGAAACAGAGGAGTCATACTCCCAGAATTTTGCACCTCTCTCTTTATTTCTTTGCTTGTTTGGTGACCATATTGCGAGGGGGAGTCACCGGACGGCTGCCATTGGGCTTCTTCTTCTCAGCTGGTTTCAGAATCTGCAAGTAGAATATATTAAGTTAACATCATGTAATTACTTAGCTGCACACTGCTTAAGTTTGTTTTCCATGTGTTGTTCAATTCAGGATCAATTATCTGTTTATCTTTAACGTGGAAATGAGAGTATTCTAAATAAAAATCACCTCACCTGAAAAGAGCACATGAGGGTCTCATCCACACTCATCATGGCACCAGCATTGTCAAATTCTCCACAATAGTTAGGCGCTGAGAACAAAGTAACAAGCTGCCTCTTTGCAAAAAATTCATAGCCATCCTCCACAACCTGCAACAAGACAGAAAAACAGTGTTTTTAAAAATTTGCCACTTTATCTTCAATTTCTAAAACAGACCTCAAGTACAAATGTATTATTCACTGCATCCAGGACAGCACACACTCTGGTGTGTTAATTGAATGCATGTTCCCTGCACAATGTTGAAAGTATGTGGCGAGGGAAGGATACAGACTAGTGCACAGTATGTAATGTCCTGCTGTTGTACCAAGTAGAATAGCATGTTCAGTGAAACCGCAGCTCACAGCCAAGTCACACAGTTCCATTTCTATTTTTTATGACTGATTACCTGATGTGCACGACAGATCAGATCCAGGTCATGCTTATGCAAGAACTTAGCCACCACCTCTGAGCCAAAGGTAAATGATACACCTCTGTCATTTTCACCCCAGCCCAAAACATCCTTGTCTGGATCAGACCAGAGCAAATCGCACAGCAGACCCTGGTCTGGCACATCAGTGGGGCGCATGATGCGTCTGATCTGCTCCATGGACTGAAGGTCAGGTGAGAGTCCTGAACAAAATGGCAGTAAAGTACAAATAAACACACTGATATTGGGATCAATATCTATCACACGTGGGGGAGGCCCACGTCAGTTGGCAAACTGCAAAGACAGCATTACTCAAGAACAAACAAGAGTGACTGACGTCAAAGTTAGACTACGTACCAGACCACAGGAAATTATAACAGGAAACATTACCAATCATCCAAAATCATCATACTACAAATGTTATACCTCAGATTCAAGAATAAGAACTCACCTCCATGGCAGCAAAAGATCTT
The DNA here is from genome assembly GCA_901007825.1 of Macroramphosus scolopax. Classification (NCBI taxonomy): domain Eukaryota; kingdom Metazoa; phylum Chordata; class Actinopteri; order Syngnathiformes; family Centriscidae; genus Macroramphosus; species Macroramphosus scolopax. The sequence goes on along the minus strand of CAAKHC010014543.1, from coordinate 6,895 downwards.
CTCATCAACAATGGCAGCAATAGGGAGGCAGTTAAAACAATCTGTGAAAGTCTTCCAGAGTTTGATGTTGTACCTCCTTTTACCTAAAACAGTAAAAAAAAAAAATAAGGAGATTGCAATAACTGGAAAGAATCTTGGGAGTTGATTATAATTCAAATAGTAAAAATAAATATAATAAAATAAAAACCACTAAGAATGCTGAAATTACCATCTTAATGTATATTAATTTTATAACTAATGATATATATTCACACATTTATATATGCTTGCCGTGGGCACATGAAAACAAAATTATTTTGTCATGTCTAACACTTTGAGACCAGTTCACACAAGACTAGTATGACCCGGGAACTCTTAATCTTAATGCTGTGTGAATCTACCATATATGTGTAATTTGAAGAGGAAAAATTCCACTGAAAATTAGCTACAATATTTCACAAAAGCTTGAGCTCATACCATCAGTCACATACAATTGCGCATCTCATCTATTTGCTCCACTGCCCACTGTCAGCCACAGGGGATCTTCTTGTGAACCCTTCTATAACCTCTATTGCACATGCAGTGTTGTTGTAAAGCACATGGAATGTTCCCCAATGCAAGTCATTCCACCAAAGAGAGGCGGTTTGAAGACAGAACAATTCATTTTTGTGCTTCTAGGTAAACTTCAGCCACATAATGGACCAAAATAGGGAATAACTGTGTAAAAAGCTAACGCAGAATAAAGTTTGTACTAGAGGTATGAATCTTCACTGGTCTCACTATTCAATAGCTTGTTACCAGTTAACTAAGGGCCCCAGATTAGTTTAATGTTAAACGTTGCAGTGTGTGTTGGTCAGTTATTTTCGTTAGTTACTGATGGAGTTTGTAGCTCAGCTCGGTGAACTTTGTCTCCAAGTGACAGCTGTAGGAAGATAACCTGTGAAATGTCTACACCTCTAGTTTCTGTCACTAAATTCAGATTATGTTACTCACATTCATCATAAAAACCATATATTCTGTTGATTGAAGCACACTCATGGTTTCCCCTCAACAGGAAGAAATTCTCCGGGTACTTGATTTTGTAGGCGAGCAGAAGACAGATGGTTTCCAGAGATTGCTTCCCCCTGTCCACATAGTCGCCCAAAAACAGGTAGTTGCTCTCTGGCGGGAAGCCCCCGTACTCAAACAGCCTTAGCAGGTCATAGTATTGCCCATGGATATCACCTGCAGCAGAAGGACAATTAATGGAGACATGAATGTAATTGTGTTTTGATTCAGATTTGGTGATGAAATTTAATACAAATGAATTAACAAATGCATCTCACACAAGTACATGTATTCTCAGTCACTCCTTATTGGTAAAAACAAATACAGAGACAAATCTTACCACAAATCTTGAGAGGGGCCTCAAGCTCCAAAAGAATGGGTTGGCTGAGGAAGATCTCCCTGGACTTGAGGCACAATCCACGAATCTCATTCTCCTGCAGCTGCACATTCTTACCAGGCTTTGCTCCTCTGACTGCAATAACACAAAATAAACCATGTAAGTTACGTGTATTTACGTGCTCTTGATTGAAAGTACAATGCTGAGCCGAGACAATCAACAGAAATATGACAGCAAACTTGAAATTACAAACAAATTAACAAATTAATCCAAGCTAACTTGTATCCCAGTAATGCACGTTGTTGACAAACATACGTTCGCGCTTAGTTAGCAACCTAGCTGCAATTCGTTTTTGTCACATTAGTGTTTAGATTATTTCCAATACATATTCCAAAGTGTTCCTACCTTCCAAAAGCCGTTGAATGATACTGTCTATGTTTAACTTGTCAACATCAGCCATTGCAGCGTTGTCGTTAATATCAACTCAGTCAAATCTAGGTCTTGTCTTGTGGTTGACACACTAGTGAAAGCTAGCCCGCTAGCTATCCTAGTATTAGCAATCCAACGTTAGCTTCGTTGATTTTCCGGCGGACGATGAAGATGTTGTTGTGACCCTGTTTCGGTTAAGCTACTCGGCGACACTATGGACAACTTAATATTCTACTCAGTTATCGCAGTATTGAAAATCATATAAATACTAGGTTGAAGTAAACTAAGAAACGGGGATTAAAAAAAAATCGTCATTCGCATAGGCCAGCCGACAGCTAGCGGTACTGTCCCGACTGCTTTTCTCTGCCGCACCTTGTACAGCCTGGCAGCGGCTTCAAGGAGGCTCCTGCTGGCTGCGGCTGGTTGCTGCTGCCCCCTGTTGGGCTGGATGCATATGACGTCAAGTGCCATGCGGAATGACGCCATGAAATAAATAACAGAAGGCTTGATGGAACAAAAACCGTCGTGAACAAAATTTCAGAAGCCAATCTCCTGTAGATACTCAGAATTATATTATTGAACTTGAGTTTTACAATAATCAACCTTTTGAATTTTTCTCTTTTTTCTCTTTTCTCCCTTTATTTCACTGCACACTTAATAATGCAATTTCATTTCACAATAATCTTTGAAATGCATGTATTTATTTTTATAAACTAAACTTAAAAGTATGGAGACTGATGTGGAGATTGATAAACAATGACAACAACATTTATCTTAAAGAAAGTAAAACATCTTGAGTATAACAAAAACTTCATATTAGGTTTACTATTAACAGAAACGTATCCAGTATAATAATATTCATTAAAAAGAACTGATGAAATTTGTTGCGCAAATGATAGATTTTACATTTCATAAATACCCTGTATGTTTCAATCTTAGCTCCACATGGGGTTCACAATTAAAGTTGTAAATTGGTCATTGGCCATGATCCCTGCCTCAACTATTTATATTTTCTATTTTGGGACTCCATATTTCCTGTTTTATTTTGTATATACCTGCCTTGTGTCATTGTCCTGTGTTTTTTCTTCCTGTCTTTGTTTGGTTCCCTGCCTGTCCTTGTGTTCTCTCACCTTTGTCTTGTTATCGCATTAGTTTGTATTCATACTCAAAGTTTTCCTTCTGTCTTTGTCAGATTATTTAGTAAGAGTATGCTATTCCCCTGTAAGTATTCAAGTTTGTGTCCTCAACGTTCTTTTCCACCCCTTGTGTTGGAGATTTTTGTTTCTGTTTTGTTTTTAGTTTGATTCCTTTCTTGCAACTTTAATTTAATACATTTTCAGTTATTTTGAACCTGCCTGTCTGATTTTCAATTTTCTTCTGCATTTGTCCACCTGCCAACATCAAACTGTGACAAAAGGATCTGACCAGTAATGGACCCAGCAGAAAACTGCTGACAAAGCTTGCCATTCTCCTGGCAGGAGTTCAGTTAGTTAAAGGCTTTTATAAGGAGTCAGCTTTTGAGACCCCCTGGTAAGGTTTGGTGGAGTGACCCCAAGTCCAGCCCCTGCCCAGATCACTGTTTGAATACTTCTGCAGACAAGCTGAGCAGACATATAGCCTCCAGTCTGTTCCTGCTCCTGAAATGCTAGCTGACCCCGCCAGCAGCAAGGCTGTTTCTGTTCCTGTGGCACTGGTTGTGCCAACTACGCCTAATCTACTTCCTGTTCCTGAGGTGATGGTGTGCCAGCCAAGTCTGATCCTGTGGTTCAGGCAGTTGCAGACAATCCTCATCCTGTTCTGTTCCTGTTCCAGAGGCTTGGTGCCTGCCGAACCTGATCCTGATCCTGATCCTGATCCTGATCCTGATCCTGATCCTGATCCTGATCCTGATCCTGATCCTGATCCTGAGGTGCCAGCTGTGGCAGCCGAGCCATATCATATTCCTGTTCCTGAGGTGTCTGCGATTCCAGCCCAGCCTGATCCACTTCCTGTTCCCGAGGCATCACCGGTGCCAGCCTGATCCTGATCCTGATCCTGATCCTGATCCTGATCCTGATCCTGATCCTGATCCTGATCCTGATCCTGATCCTGATCCTGATCCTGATCCTGAGGCACCGACTGTGGCAGCCAAGCCATGTTCCTGGTCCTGAACTTGCGCCCTGTCTGGGTCATCTCTGCTCCCTGCTCGTCTGAAATTTGTTTACGGACTCCTAGCAGACCCCAGAGCAGCCACGTCTTAGTCTCCGGCCCACTGGCCGACCCCAGGACATCCCTTCCTGCCTCCCCTGGACTCTTGCTGTATGCCTTAGTTCTCCAGCTCCATTCTTTTGCCCAATCAGCTTGTAGTTAAGTACCAAGTTTCCCGTCTTTGTCAGTTAATAATTCCATAGTTGCATGAGTCCGCTATGTGTCTTTATGTTCCCCATGAGTAATTGTTTTAACATCCTCAACATGCTTTACCACCCCTCTAGTTGTGTGTTTTTTCCTGTGAGTTTTTATTATGATAATAACAACTTGAACCTTTAATTTATTTAATACATTTCGGGGGGTTTTGAATTGGGGTCCACCTGCCAACATCAAACTTTGACATGGAGCACTTACAGAAGGGGACATCCCTAAAAAGGCACTGAAATATGTTTAACATCAGTTCTCATCTTTGGGCAGCCAGAGATCATCTGCTGGTTAATAAGGGTGACTACCCCTTTTTTGCTGATAGACTATATTAGATAGATAACACTTACTTATTATTCATTAACGCAGTCAACAAATTCATTCTGTAGGCAAATAACTGTTTATTGTTACTTGTTACCCATCAACCAACTGCATGATGAGTGTATTTAATTTACATACATTACATATAATTAATGTAAAACAAGTCAAAAATTGTAGATATGAAACTCTATTCTTGGTCTTTCTCTTCGCCGTGCGTAATGATGTAGACCAGGTTCTTGTAATCCAGGTTTCCAGTTACATCTGGTGGGAATGCTGTGAACATCTGTTTCATCTATGGACAAGGAGAAATACAATGATTCAACTGAGTGAATTAATAAATGGAACTGACTACAACATTGACAGGTATTGAGCTATCACCTCCTCAGGAGAGAATCTGTCTGCTTGGGTCGCTAGCATCTCTGTCACTCTGTGAAGACAAGCTGTGATGAAGAGCACGCCAGGTATTCAACTCATCCAACATCATCAGTGCAATAGACAAATGCTCACGAGTTTTGCTTTAATGTTCCCTTTCCTTCAGGGTCAAACACTTTAAAAGCGTTGAGGATGGTCTCCTCTGGGTCAGCACCTAAAGATGAAATGATATTAAGATCAACGTCAAAGAATTACCATCATCCTAAGTGTTTTTTAAGTTGTTACCCAGGGACTGAGGCTCTGCAGTGCCCCTCACCTTTTAGTTTCTCTCCGAACATGGTGAGAAAGACTGTGAAGTTGATTGGACCTGGGGCCTCTTTCAGCATTGCATCAATCTCTTCTTGCTGGACATTCAAACGGCCTAGAGAAGGATGGCAGATAAGGTGGAATAGAGCTAAATTATCCCGTAAATCCATCCAAGGTCACGTAATCAAATTATTTCTTTTGTCCAACCAACAATGCAAAACCCAAAGATAATCAGAAGACATTCGGTTTATTATCACAAGACAAAGAACATTAAGCCCTCAACTTTAAGAGGATAGAAGCAGGGAATAATGAAGTTTGGCTGCTTCAGAAATGACTTAAATCAGTAACTTTTCCCATCGCGCCATCGACACCCAGATGACATTACCTAAAGCTGCAAAAGTGTCTCTGAGGTCATTCTTGTCAATGAAACCGTCTCTGTTTTGGTCCATGATAGTGAAAGCCTGCAGAAGTTTAAGAGTCACACGTTACATCTCCAGTATGCAAAGAATGAAATTCTCATATTTAACGTGTGAGAAAACATGTCAGGGCACGGACTTCTTTGAACTCCTGGATCCGGGCCTGTTCAAACATGGAGAACACGTTGGAGTTGGCACCGTCTGTTCTTCTCTTTGCTTTCTTTGGGGCCTGCAGGGTTTAACAATGACACTGTAAGTAGATGATGGCACAATCCTCACCTGGCACTCTGCCTCCGCTTCACTCATTATCGGTTTTATTGTGACACGTGAGCTAATGGTAACAAGTCAATGATCAGCAAACCTAAGCAAATGTGGGAGCATTAATTGCACGACAGGCCAGGTTTATACGGGGGCACGCATTTCATTAGGAGGGATTACAAACACTGTCAGTTTGTAATGCAAATATTTACCCAGGCCTCCAATTTTGTGAGAATGCAGACTAAGCCTGGAGGGTGTGGTCCGCTGCCCGCACAGTCACAGGATCACATGAGGGATTATTCTATAGGGCCTGGGTGATGACAGGATGGTACACTGAGCCCTGTTTGATCAGAAATCCCTCGGAGGCAAGGATTATGTTGAGCTATTTACTTGACTGCCAAGGAGCTGCAAAACAGTGTGAGTGGATGCAGCTCAATGACATCATATTGCATATTCCCAGGCCTCTCGACAGCTGCTGTCTAACCCTTGTTGTGGATTAGCTCTCCAGCAGTTGTAAATATTTCTCGTGGACGGGACCTCTGGCGCTCAGCTTCTCTTATTTCATTATTTTGTTTTAAGAGGATTCATGCAATCATGGGACGTTATGCAGAATTAGCTGTTTCTTGACGTTGCCCTGTGCACATCACTCTTACACGACCAACAGAAACTTTGTTTTAAAAATGACGCAATTCATTTTTCTCATACTACCTGTGCCTCGCACCTGTTGTTTCCTCTCCTTACTTCTTTCCCTTTCCTCTCGTTGATTCTTCTCCTCTTATCTCCTCGTGTCTGTCCCCTTTCGTTGCTCCTCTACTTGTTTCCCCCGTTCTATTTTCTCCTCTCATTGTTATCTCTCCTCTCTTGTCATCCTCTTTCCCTGCCACTCCTTCTCATCTCAATTCCTCTACATATAACTATAGACTCATTTCTTCAATTCCCGTCACTGAAAGCAGACAAAAATAATCAATAAGCCATCAATAGGACAACTGGAGTGTTGTCCTATTGATGAGTTTTTAGATAAGTATCCAGCACCCATAAG
>CAAKHC010014542.1:59220-84424 GCA_901007825.1 Macroramphosus scolopax | reverse complement strand
TGTGTTTGCAAATATTTTTTTCATTCAATATGGTTAATTAGTTGCATATCAGAATGGATGAAGCCTTGTGAGAAATGCTAACAATGGCAGGGAATAACTGATACACGTGATTTAGTCGCTCGTACCGGTTATTAAAATAATAGTATAACCCTAACCCTTAGAGGTTACTAGTTCATATATAAACACTTTGTGGAACTCTTTAGTGAGACTTCTCGTCTCACAGAAGTCTGTAAACCCCCACGCCACGACAAGGCAGAGTTCATGTGGAGGATTAACTTTTTTTTTTTTTTTTTTTTTTATAATTGAATTGTAATTGTGAAGTTTATTAGATTTAGTCGCTCGTACCGGTTATTAAAATAATAGTATAACCCTAACCCTTAGAGGTTACTAGTTCATATATAAACACTTTGTGGAACTCTTTAGTGAGACTTCTCGTCTCACAGAAGTCTGTAAGCCCCCACGCCACGACAAGGCAGAGTTCATGTGGAGGATTAACTTTTTTTTTTTTTTTTTATAATTGAATTGTAATTGTGAAGTTTATTAAACAATTTGTTATGAGCAAAATTTGAAATTTGGATAAAAAATTAATCATATAAAAGAGCTAATGTTTTTATATGATTCATTTTTTTCTTTTTATAATTGAATTGTAATTGTAATTGTCAATTGAATGGGAGGAGTGAGCTCCAGTGTTTCACTGGACTACTGCCTCTTATTCTTCTTCCACTTTTCTGGTTTCCTCAGTCCCAGAGCGTGGCGAAGCCTCTTAAAAAATGGCTTCTTCTTTTGCAGCTCCTTCTCGGGATGTTCGGTCTCCTCTGGGAGTTCAACAGTCATGTTCTCAGTCTGGGACACCGCCAAGGGCATCAGGTTGAGTGTGATTTGCTCAAGCGCAGCCCAGCGCTCCTGGTAGATGGAATCAGAAATCCTGAGTTCCTCCTGGTTCTCGTTGATTTCGAGTGTGAGAGCCTGGACTTCTTCCTGGTGTGAAACTGTGAGCTTCTGAAGGTCTTCACTGAGTACAGCGTTCTTCTCTCGCACTGCCTCCACCTCTGCATTGAGGAGAATGACCTTATCTCGATCTGCCTCCATCTCTGTCTCCAGGTCCTCATCGATTCGGGTTGTGAGAGCCTGGATTTTTTCATGCTGTGAAATTGTGAGTTTATCAATCCATTCACTGAGGAGAACGACATTCTCTCGCTCTGATTTCACCAATGCATTGAGGGACTTCTTTTCCATGGAGGCCTCCTTCTTCATGTCACGTACCATTCGGTCCATCTTAATGAGGGATTCATCCATATTAGCTAGAGTCAACCGTTTCTCGTTGATTTCGAGTGTGAGAGCCTGGACTTCTTCCTGGTGCTTCTGAAGGTATTCACTGAGTACAGTGTTCTTCTCTCGCACTGCCTCCACCTTTGCATTGAGGAGCATGACCTTATCTCGATCTGCCTCCATCTCTGTCTCCAGGTCCTCATCGATGCGGGCGTTCAACTCTCGGTCTTCCTCCATCTCTGCAATCAGGAGAGCATTCCTCTCTCGCACTGCCACCACATCTTTTGTCTTTCATACCAGTAACTGATTGTATGACGATTATGAACTGTGAGGTTATACTTTGTTATATTTTGTCTGTTTCTTATATGTTCATCATGATTTGAATGCGTGAGGGATCTCATTTTAAACAAGCCGTTGTGCTTTTATGAGCGATCCAGTTTAGAGGACCTTGAATTGTGAACTGTACTTGTACTGCTTCCATGTCTTTCTAAATAAAGCATTTAATCAATCAATCAAAAGTCAGCAGGACTCTGATTGTCACCTGACTTGTTGGAGGATTGCAACATGCGAGATGCAACATAACAAAAATCAGCTCTTCTTTTCTTTACATGCGATCTGGTCGAGTTTTGTGCTAAGAGTGTTTGAAACTTCGGATTCATTGATTATTAAAAAGTAAATTTTTATTCAACCTGTAACACAGGGGTGTCAAACTCTGGCCCGCAGTGTAATTATATTTGCTTGGACACTTTTGCCGTCAAGGTTTTCTATTTTCAAATAAGGCGGCTTATGGTGTTAATGAATGATTCAGAGTTGAACAAAAAACAGACACAACTTGCGTACGCAACTTTATTGTGAACTGTGGTGGAATGATTCCATGACAGAAAATGCATCACTGACTTCAAATTCTTCTGCTTTTCAGAATTAGATTAAATAGACTGCATGTACAATGGATTGCATTGTACATGTGTTCCTATTAAAATGGCCAGTGGTATATAAAACACATATATACGTTTTAAAATTGCTCTCAAATAAATGTGTCAAAAACTAAATTACAAAGCTAATACGTGAGGCGTAAAAAAATCGAAGTAATATTTTGAAGTACAATTTGACTGCGCATATCAGTTTCCTGTCATGTGACCGGCCACACTTTCGTCACATGACTCTCTAGGACGCTGCCGATGTTGTGATCATAATGTGGACAAGCTGAGGGGAGTTTTTTCGGTGGTTATCTCTGTCTTTGTCTATTTATTTTCATCCCGTCGCTTTCATGTTTAATTCTCCGTTCGAATAAAGGTGTTGGATTTCGGACGCGGGTCTAACATGGAACCAGGAAGTCGGCTCGCTCTGCTGTCGTTACTTTTCTCCGCCTTGTTGTCTCCAGCTGCGGGTCTTAGGAAGTTTAAAACGGTACTGTGAACCACAGTTATCCTCAAAATATCACATTATAAATACAGCAGCACTTCAGTATGTTGCGGTTTGAGCTGATTTCATTTGTCAGGTTGATCTCTTTAAGGCCATTCAGTTACATTTCTTGCTAACAAAAGTGTGTATTGTGAAGCCCTATGTTTGGTAATGTATTGTCCAATCAGGTTCATCACCTGATTATGTGACACCTGGTGCACGTTGAATATGCTGTTTGTGCCTAACAAGTGTTGCTTCTACATTTGTACCTGAACTACTTTCTTTGCTTTGCCTCCCTGGCCAGATTGAACCCCTGATGATGGAGGAGACCTTGCTGTGGGTTAGCGGCTCAAAGGGGTGGGTGAACACATACAGGATCCCGCTGATCACCCACACCGCCAAGGGAAGCCTGCTGGTTTTTGCTGAGGCCAGGAAGTCATCAGCCAGCGATGAGGGATCAAAGTTCATCGCAATGCGGAGGTCAACTGACAAAGGCAGGACGACACCCAGACTGACACACTATCAGGCTGTGGACAGGCAGATTTAGCTGACGCACGCACATATTTCAAGGTACCTCAGTCTTTGTCTTGATCTCCCCCTCATCTCCTCCATCCCTCCAGGAGTCACGTGGTCCCCGGAAACCTTTATTGATGATGACGGAACGCAGGCAGATGGCCTAAACCTCGGCTCGGTGGTGGTCGAGCAGGAAGAGGGCTTGGTCATTCTGATCTACACCGTCTGCTTCCACACCTACAACTGCAAACCGTCAAGCACCATGATGGTGCAAAGCAAGGATGACGGCCTCAGTTGGAGCGTACCCAGAAACCTCTCGATTGATCTTGGAGTGAAGAGCTTCGCTCCTGGGCCAGGCACCGGCGTCCAGGTGATGAGCATGATGTTTTTTATTTGCACGTGAGCTCATGTGTAAGCTGAATTACAATTCTGCTGACAGTTTTTGGCCCTATCCCCTTCCCTCATGAGCCTCTGCCTTTTGCCAGACTGCAAATTATACGTAACAGTTTTTTCTTAATGCCTGGTTAAATTAAAGTCAATACATAATAAAATCGTTTTAAGCTGATTAAAAGCCCTTGAGATGTTATGAATTTGTCTAATCCTGTTCAACAAATGCACTTTTAAAAATTTTTTTTTGTGCTTCATGAAAAGAGGATGTGTGTTTTGTGCCTGTCATGTGGTGAGAAGTGGGAACTGTTTTACTTTCCGTATCAAGTACACAATGTTTCCTCTGGAAGACTGATGAGCACAGACAATAACTATGTGAACACGTCATGTTCTGCATGTCAGAAAATGACTACATGACTTTCAGTTCCACTTTTGTCAGCTGCAGTATAGTTGTAATCTGGTCGGGATTTTGTATTTTTTGGACCAGGAAACCAGATAATCTGCACACAGATTGCACATATTCGACACATTGATCAAAGAACTGCAAACAAAACATACAGTAAGAATTTAAAGTTCATTACTCTTTGAAGAGGTGTACTTGCATTATTATGCTGCTAAATTATCATTATATCTCTCTCATATAAAATTGAAATAATAAATCAAGTATCAATGTTAAATAGATTTTTAAACATCTGTAAAATATTGCTTTATATAACAGTATAAGACTTGTTCAGCTGTTGAGGATTTAGTCTATGTATCATAAATAATGGAATATTCAAATGATGAGTTCATATTGTTAAACCTGTTTAACAAAGACATTATTTTCATGCAAAACGTACAGAAGTGCATTTAAATTTTTGCAGCAATTATACAATCTAGTAGGAGGGGAGTTTTAATTATGCTAATTAGTTGCTTGTCCCTTTCTACAGCCTAAGCTGAGCATCTGTATGGTAATTATGTTTGTGCAAATTCCTGACAGCTGTTAGGACACTAAACCTCCTGCTGGATTACAGAAGCTCAGGTACAATTAATATTCTTTGCTTTATGAGAGAGCTGCGTTTGCGGTGTGCCCACTATTTTTTTAGTTTTAACATTGTTTTTATTGCGTTTTAGTAACTAAGAACATGAAAATAAAGCTTAGAGGGCTGAGACAACACAAAATGCAAAAACATGTATGTTATATGATTCATTTCTTATCCTGCTGCCTCATGGGACGACAGGGTGGTTTAATTGCGTGCATGTAGTCTCCAATTTGGTTTTAATACTGACCAATACTCTTGCATTTGTTGGACAGAATTTGTTTGTTGTGTGCAATTTGAATTTGTGTGATATATATTTGATTTCTACTGTGATTTGTATCCTGTAATGTGACATGTTTTGAATCCTGAAACGGATGTAATTGGGTTCATTTTAGATACCAAAATGACTGTTTCCGTTTGCGCCTCTGCTTACTGTAGACTTTGTATGTTTTCATTGCAGAAGCGCTTCGAACCTTTTAAGGGAAGGTTGGTGGTGTGTGGTCACGGAACAATAGAGGGGGATGGCGTTTTCTGCATCCTCAGTGATGACCATGGACGCACCTGGTCCAACGGCGCAGCACTGAAAAGCATCCCTTACAACCAGCCAAAGAGGGCACTAGACTTCAACCCTGATGAGTGCCAGGTACACAGCCCCAGCCTTTGTAAAACTGTTCTGAATCTAAAACTTGAAGATAGCTTATTTTAAAGTTGATCTGAAAACCAATTTCTGAAAGGGAGGTACCAGGGAGTAACTTTAATGAGTTGGCTCCTTTCTGCAGTTTGAATCCATGGTTTTCAGTCCTTCAGCCTCTATACAGGGGTTGTGACTATAAATGAGGAATGGAATGAAGACTGACTGGTAAATTGAGAGCCAAGCCTGAAAGGCCTCTCTTTCAGCTTTACTTCGGTAGTCACCAACGGGTTCTCGCTACGGTTCAAATGACGCAGACTGTTCCTCCTAAGCACACCCGCATAACGCTCTGTTGTTGCCCACATGAGCGTTGAAGTCTCCCGGGAGAGCTATGACAAACAGGTGGAGTCTGCCCTCTGCTGGTTAAGGCAGTCAGTTAACACAGCTGTATAATTATAAGCTGGTAGTTCTCCCAACTATTGTGTTTACTGCAATGATATCAAGGTGTCATAGTTAATATAATCTCAGTGTTTGAAAGACCATGACACGAAGTGTCTTTTCTCCTCCTTTTGCCCTTCTGCAGCCAGTTGAACTGACAGATGGCAGCATTGTCATCAATGTGCGGAACCAGAACAAATACCACTGTAACTGTCGCATAGTGGTGCGAAGCAAGGATGGTGGAATGACGCTGCCCATTGACGAACTACACTTTGACCAAGAGCTGGTGGATCCTGCAATAGCAGCTGGAGCACTGCAGAAAGGAGGAGTGCTCTTCTTCACCAACCCCTCCCATGAGCAACTTAGTAAGAACACAGATGTTCACCATTATCCCTCCGTCCTGAAATTTCTGGGACTAATGTTTAAAATGCAGAAAAATATGAATCTGTTCTAAACAACTTGCACTGTCCCCAACAGGGATTAATCTAACCCTACGTTGGTCCTACAATAACGGCATTGCTTGGGAGAAGAAAGCTGTCCAGCTTTGGCCGAAGGCAAGTGGCTACTCCTGCATGGCAACGCTGGACAGCAATTGTGCAGACGACGAGAAGTACATCTTTGTTGTCTTTGAGAAGGGTAACTTGAAATCTGACGAGACAATCGCTTTTGCCAAGATCCACCTGTATAATGGCCGGTAGAACACACGAATCAGAGGTGCAGAGGAAGCGGGTGTAAAGACTTACCACTTTCACATTTTGTTTGTCTCGTAGATTCAATCGCTGAAGGGAAAAGGCAGACGAGACATTTGAAAGCCTTTATTTAACTTATGAAGTAAAAAAACAATGGAAAATGGGAAGCTAATGGTCACTAATCAAATCCCTGTTTTATCTTTCTTCTTAAGATAATCAAAACTCATGTCCATTTGTCTGGGGTGTCACAAAGTAGGTGTTTTTTATACAACCAAAAACCGTACTGTCATGTGCATAAATATATTCAACATATATTTACATGATATTTATATGATATTAAGTTCTCAAGGCCTCATTCTTAAAGAAAATATGACACCTTACCGATGTATCACAGTCTCCCACACAGAAGTAGACCAATGACCAAGAGTTCGATGTGGTGTTGAAACATTGATTTTGAGTACATCGGGCATGTTCATCTATCGCTAATTCACCTCACAGACTGTTCACTTCACACTGGTGTTTTATGTGTCTTTCATGTAAATAGATTGTTTTGCTTTTAACTAGGGGATAGTGAAATGATTTCATGCTGATCGAAATTGGATCTGCCTTTTGTTTATCCAGAAAGTGTGTATAATAATAATGATGGACTTCACCTCCCAATGGGTTTGAGTGGATTCCTGAAAACAATGGGTGTAATTAAAAAGAGTGATTTGAATGTGACAGTAAAGTGTTATATAAGTTGCACAGTCAAAGTAAAAAATCTTCTGCACTTATGCAGAATGTCTCTACTCAGACTTGCACCTGTGTGCAGGTTTACCATGTTCTTCCAGGTCGTTTTCTGAATTTTGATGCGTCAATCTGTAGAAGAAATAAATGATTGCTACCAGATTAGCTCCTGCTTTTGTTGTGAGGACCGCCAGCCGGATTTCATTTTTTTTTTATTTTTTGGGCCAAGAAGTGTGACCATTGTCTCATCAAAGATATTTGAAAAGTGTCAGTGTTAGATAAACAACTTAATTTGTTGGAGGAAGAAAGGCAATTTGACTTTACATTTATTTTACTTTGTTTCTTTTCCCCATGCAAATGATTCCAGTAAGCTTTGTAAATACATACTGAAATTTATGTGGAAAGATTATATAAAATGTCTAAGATTAACAATACTGGGTTTGAAAAGCTTGTTTTATACGTGAATGCACAAATTACTTCTGATAAAACAGTAGTTTGGGTATAAATTAGGTTTAAAACTCATGAGTTACCATGCAATGTGAATATAAATAGATGGTTTTTTTACTTCCCTACCTCCCATTTATTTTGTAGTTCAATAGTTGTAACACAGTGGGATTTATTTCCCAATACAAGTACACCATCAACTGCCTTTGACAGAGCAAATTAAGAGATCATTAATTCGACCTGGAATACCGCAAACTGCTGGACAACTAATCTCTTTGCAGCTTTGAGTGATTTTGCCAAACCAATTGCATTTTTAATAATGGTAGATCATCCCCAATAAAAATCGCATCCTTTAATTCTACGTCGGGGACAGAATGTGTCTTTTTTTTTTTGCAATTAAAAAAATGCAATGATATTATCTTTTATCTAAGTGGGTTTTTGTTGTACATTTTTCTTAAGTTTACAATTACAGTTTTCTTTTGCCACTTTCATTGTTTGATTTCGTCTGGATTAAAAACAACAGGAGCGCAAGTAAGCCGTGGAACCTATCTGTCTTCATAGTACCACTCCAATCTCAATTCGGGCCATCTACTCCAAAGACCGTACTATGTGTGTTGGCTATGCTGGAGGATAACGTTGCTTAGCTAGCTGGGTCACTTGCTAGAAAGCTACGCGATAGCATAGCTAACCTCATTCTGCGATAGAACCTCGAGACAAGTCGGGACAAGACCAGGTCAGTGGCCGGGAAATTGTACTTAATGTTTTATTCAGATACCGATTCGTCCTATTATATTAAACATAAATTGTTGTCACTCCTTGAACAAAAGAATGTCTACCTGAGAGGGTATTTTGTCAAGGGACACACTTGGCACAGGGTCTTGGTTGTTGTTTTTTGCTAGCAATAGTTGGTTTCCTAGCTTGTTAGCCTAGCTTGGCTAAGGGGTTATGGTGTATAAGATTTAAGGTACAATGGCAAGAACAATATTATTTCGCATGACCATACACGTATCAGCATTGTATTGATATAAATCACTGTTGATGTAACTTTTTAACAACTGGTGTTTGGTTGCTAGCTAAGAATTGTAGCTAACGTTAACAGATAATCGTTAGCGCAGGTTGTCGCCTGTATAACGTTCCACTGTAACGTTAGAGGGAGTCGTTTAGCTTTAGCTAGCGTTGATTCAGTTAACATTAACCTTACGTTAACTTAAGTAAACGTCTATTATTTTCACTGTGTGTGGAGCACAACCAGCCAGTGCATCTAATTGTACGTCATCGGTCGCATATTGCTTCAACGCTAGTGTGTGTCAGTGCTAACATCACCCTACCGGTAACGCTAAAACGTTCACGGTAAAATACCGGGCCTGTCTCGACCGCCATTTTGTTTTGTTCTCCAATAAAGTCTATTCTGTGCTATTTACAAGCTATATATGAGTTGAACACGGTCATGTAAAGGGTAATATGAGTGTGTTCTTCGAGCCATAGCTGCTTGAATATGGAATAGCTATTAGTTGGTTTTACCGTAAGGAGTTGAAATGAATTATGAAACATAAACGCAGTCCCCCTCCCCACGCGAACACCGAGGCCCTGTGTTAGCCAGCTAGCACTAAAGGTACACGAAATAACTTGATTTTGAGTGGGTTCTTTGATCGGGGTTAGTTGTAGTAACCCCTCTATTTTGCTTGCTACTGTCCTCGCAGTTGATGCCAGACAAGCGTGTATGTACGTGGTCAGCGATTATCGTTAGCTGTGGCGTTACAAGGCCACAGAGATGCAGTTATTGCTTGGTAGTGAAGCTGCTGGCCCCCGTTAATCCTCAATACAACATGTAACGTTAGTTGACCAGCCATCCAACGACCTAATTTTCTAATCTCATCTGGTCATTGAGACACGATGCAGCCCTGTTGCTCGCCCGTCAGTTGTTTATTTTCTGTAGTGTGATGTGTTATTGCTAATATCGCGGATCATTGTGGTATAGTAAGCATTATCAATGCGCTGTAGAGAGCTGTTCACCTCACATTCCTAGTTTCCTACACTCTCTTTCTAGTGTTTTTGGTTCGTATTCATACATATTTGATTTAGTTTGTTTGCTCAATAAAGGAACACCACCAGTTGTATGTGTGATTGCTGGTGCGGAACTTGTTGCTGACATATTTTGGTATATTGAAGAAGTGATGGGGCTATCATTACCAGGGAACCTATTAATTAAAACAGATTGTAACGATATAGAACAATACAATAGCAAGCTCTTTGATTTAATGAGGGTCTGAGCCTTCAACACATTCTTCTGGTGATGTACCATTTATATAGCCTTGCATAATTTCAACAGTTAATACAATTGCCAGTGTGCATTATGACTGTACCATAATAATCATCAGGAGACACATCTGTTCTGTAATTCTATCTAGTGGTAAATGCAGTTTGACCTGCTGGATGCAGTGAAACCAGTCAGATTGGAAAGATGTCAGTCAGCAAGGTGTATGTTTTATTATTAATGTGCAGTCAAATGTGTTCAAGCTAAAGGCCTGGCAGTTGCCATGGAGCCAACCATGCCTCAAGGCAAGGTATAGAATAGAATAATATAATTAATAATGTGTTGTCATAGTGACCCTGTGCTTTTTCCTATTTTTGTAAAGCCTTTCTTTTGGTGTGGTGTTTTGTCATGCATTGCACTTGTCCTGCTCATGTTGAGTTGTCTATTTGAAAAACAATATACTCTGACGTAATGCAGAATATCCTTCAGATACACTTTTTTATGAAGACATGCCTTTAACAAGTTGTCCTGTGGTAAACCTGTCCTCATCCAAAGACCCATAGCAGTGCCACCTTTTACCAGTGGATAGCTGCAAAAATGCAGCTGTATCTAATTTCCATTATGTATCTTTGTGAATTGTATATATCTGTACAGCAATAGGTAAACTGGGAAAGCAATGAGGATGGAACAAGTGAATGGCTGTGTCTCATCATCAAATAATAATCTGGCTTGTATGTATTTGATAACTGGACTCCAGATTTTTATACAGAAGCTATCTGAAACATGCAACATTATACATATCGGAAATATTAATGATTTTTCATCAATTTATACTTTTGGTTTAACGTCTTAATTAAAATGTTTTTAGAGTAACCATTACTGTAGATTGCGGACTTTATTATCTGCACAGAGCAAATACTCCTCCATGTGACAGTCTTGTGAAACAACTTTTACATTTTTTCTGACCCAAGAGAGCTCATCAACTCATCTGACATGTCTAATAACTGCAAGAGAGTTTCTTAATAATAATAACCTTTAGAGTCAGAACTATAGAACGCTACACATCAAGCAACTGGAAAAATAGGATGTTAAAAAGGAACGTTGCATCTTGCGATATTATCTGTTGGAGATAGGAGATGTCTTTTTAGGTAATTTTGCCTTGCTCCAACCACATTGCTCCTCTTCTTTTTGTGTACAATCTGCACATTGTTTGTCCTTCCGAAACATTGCAAGCTTTCTTGGAAGCTGAATTATTTTTGCTGAGTTCAAATAATAGTTATTTTGTGTTTTCTTAGTAGTAGACAAATATTTGCAATTGTGTGATGTTTTAATGGTCTTTGTAGCTTTTGTTTTTCTTACACAGCGTTGTAGGAACGAGCACTTTGTCTCAATTTGACTGATTATTACTTTTGTGTTGGATCAATGCTGACCCTGCATCGTAGCCTTTATAACTGTTTACTGTTGTGGCGGTGTTGCTGGAGTTGGAGCTAATAAAAGGTGAAACAACAGTAACATTTAGTAAAATTACTGCAATGCAGCAAAGAGCTTAGACATCAGAAGAGATGGTTTAGAAATGATAGTGTGAATTGGAAGGAGGAAATGCGATATTAAGAAGCAGAGCATTCCTAGTTGCTGTCGCTGTCTGTCACTGCAATATGTAATGTTATTTCTGGGAAGGTTCAGTTACATCAGCCTTTTGAATAGGCAATTAAGCACGGAAATATAAATCAGCCTTTAGTTGGTGCTTGATACAAGGGACTTTGGAACTCTTACAACTTAAATTTGCTACACCTGAGGGTAAATAGTAGAAAACCTGTGTGGCCACTGCTTTTAGAAACGATGTAGGTTTTCCCCTACAAATTACTTTCTCTTAATATATCAAACTGTGAGGAGCTGCCTGTGTTGTGTTAGTGTTGTATATTAAATTCTTTGAGTTGCCTTCTCAATCCTACCAATCGCTTCCAGCTAAATCATCACCTGTCAAATCCTGTATTGCAGACGGAACACAGTATATGTTAATAATACAATCTGCGGACAGTTTTTCTTTTTTTATGTTATTCAGAATGCATGATTGGGCACTCAGCACATTTACTTTCACTTTCTGTGTTTACATGGTGTCCAATTGCTATTTCTTTATTTCCCCCCAGTCTCAGGGCTCACCATACTCAATGAGCGGACAGCGCAATGTCAGAGCGCTCTGGGCAAACTGCAAAGGGGAAGGAAGGCAAAACCAAGTATGCGTCTCTCAACCTGTTTGATACATACAAAGGAAAGAGCCTTGAAACACAAAAGCCTGTTGGTGAGTATCTTGTTTCTGTAGTGGCCAATCTCTTGTTATGTATGACAACATAGTGATACTAGATATCCTGTGCAATTGATTTGCCATTCTGTGTTGCTACCCCTGGTATTCATTTTTTAAATCACTTGACTGTCAAGATACCTCTAAAAATGTATTCTGCAACAGTGTAATCCTTGTGTGATTTATCAGATGCAGCCTGAAGTTTTCTTTGCCACAGTTGGATTTACCCTTTGGTGATCTGATTAAGTGTGCTGTGTTGTTGCCAGCTAACAGCTAACATTTTCATAAATTAGCATCCTATCTCCCTAATGGCTCTGATACTGCAAATTTCAATACATGACATGTATGATGCTGCATCTCTTAACTGCCTGCCAAAATGATTTTGCCTATACTGTTAATATTATCAATACTGTTGATGTTAACATTATTTATAGGCCATTACACATGTATTCTACAAAAATAGTCACCTAATAGACTGCTTCAAATTGTAGCCATTTTGACAAAAAATAGGCATGGCCTGCAGGGTGTGTCATGTCAGCTGATTCCAACCTGACACAGAGGCTTACTTGTGGATGCTGTTTGACTTCCTGTGCTGAGCCCCCAGTCTATGTTTTATTCAGAATCTCCCCACTTGGTCTAAGCAGCTGCCCCCGTTTCCAAACTACAGAATTCCGCTTCCTTCATAGTAACGCCATACACTGCTGTGGTTTCTCTCAGCCTCCAGGAAACAAATGAGGGATTGATATTCAGTACAGCTTCACTTTTTAGAATCGGAAGCTTTTCCATGCTTCTGTGAACATCAATATCCTAATACATTTCCTTGAACTGTGATTGAAGTGGGTTTGACAACTAGGAACTTTCTTTCTAAATCCATATTCATCAAAATCAACAGACTGAAACCACTGAGCCTCTAGCCTTATTAGTTGTTCAGTATCCTAATTGTGTGTCTTGGAAGGTAATCAGCAAATGTCGTGCCTGTCATCAGGCTCCTGGTTACATCCAGTATATTTAATTGGTGTCAGATTTCCATGGTCTATCTGTGCTAATGTCTTCCTTTATCTCACCCATGTCAGTTCCCCCCCGCCATGGCCTGCAATCTCTTGGTAAAGTTGCCTCTGCGCGGCGTATGCCACCCCCTGCCAACTTGCCCAGTCTGAAGGCAGAGAACAAAGGCAACGATCCCAACGTCTCACTCGTTCCCAAAGACGGAACAGGATGGGCAAGCAAACCGGATCCAGCGGACCCAAAGAGGTAAGCTCCAATCTAACTAAACAATTTTAGACTTGCAACTGTTAAATTTACTCCCAAGTGGTGACTTAATTCAGATCCCAACATCAATTTCACAACATTACAATGATAAATTGTTTATGTTAATTATCCGGTGTCTGACTGTGTCGATATTTGACACTGTTGTTAGTCTTTCTTTGTTGTGCAGTTGTTTTTTCACCTTGTTTGAAATATGATTGTAACTTTATTCTTTCTCGCAGTACCGATGCATTGTCAGCACCGCAGCAGGAACCGCAGCAGCCTGTGGCTTCACAGATGCCTGCACCGACCCGCCCGAGAACCCCGCCAACTTCAGAGGTACCAGCAGTCACAGTAAGTCACATGCTACAGAAAGATAAAATCTATTTTATTCAGTTCATATTGTCCATACAGATTTAATAGTAGTAATAGTTGTCGTTTATTATATCATATCTGTCTCTTTGTGTGTGCCTCCTCCACAGGCTCTGGCTCCAGCTTCAACCCAGGCCGTAGGGGCAAGGTCCTGGGCACAGGCCAGTGTTACACATGGAGCACAAGGGGATGGTACGTCTTCATTTTTGTATACCTCACACATTTCTCTGGAATAAGATTTTGTTATCAATGTCAAACTCCTTGCAAATCATTTCCCCCTCTTGCCTTTTGCAGGTGGAAAGGGATCAAACCTACCGTCGCCATTCTCTCGCGAGGAATTTCCCACCCTGCAAGCGGCTGGCGACCAGGACAAAGCTGGCAGAGAACAGGGCACTGCAGATCAGTGGTATGGGCCAGGACCAAGCCTCCGCCCCCAGAGTGAGTGATGTCTGCATATTGTCAGACAAATCATCAACCAGTCACATATTTAAGTCAATAACGAGGACACTTGGCATACAACCTAGATTTCAGGAGGAGTCCATCTGACTCTTGCAATGATTATGTTACAGATCCTGATGTTGATTGGTGATTGTTGTTCAGCTGATCAAAACTCTGAGCACTAGTTTGAGGTTAAATTAATTACTATGATCTATAATATTATTGGATCTCTTATTGCTTCTAATTTTGCTTTACCACTTTAAAATGAATATTAAATTACACCTCAATAGGAAGAGATTTATTAACTTATTTGGAGTCATTTTAATTCGTTAATGTCATAATGCCTCTGATTTTATTACATTAGTCCATAAGCCATAATTACCGCCGTCTCCTCTTTTTTTGTTTAGACGTTACAAGTTGGCGGGACGGTGGGGGCCGAGCCCTGGCGCCCACCCTGTCTGGGGAGGGGGCAGCGGAGGGTGGCAGTGGTGGGGTTTTGGTAATAGATGGAGCAGCTGGGGGCCCACCTCAGAACTCCCAGTCCCACGGGCCACCTAGGAACCCTCCCGCAGGCAGCCCTGCCTTGCCCCTGCCACAGCCCCCTGTTGGGCCCGGGTTCCCCGCTTACAGAGGAATCATGCCTCCATTCGTAAGTTTCCATTTTTTTCCCCCTTTTTATTTCAGGAAAATCTTGTGTGTTTTTATAGCTATACAACTACAATGAAATGACCTTTCAAAGCTTATTTGAATGTTGCATCATTTGTTCTCTGGAGTGCAGAATTATCAGATACTACACATTCCTTTATTTGCTATCTTTATGAGCATCCAGTATAAATTTAAAATGTTACCTGCAGCAGCTACACCTAATATAAAGAATGTGTATATCTAAGCTGGGTCTGTTTTTTCTTTCTAGATGTATCCTCCCTATCTGCCCTTCCCGGCCGCTTATGGCCCTCAAGGGCCCTACAGGTACCCACCACCTGGGGAAGGGCCAGCTCCAAGGTGAGACTTTGCCAAAATCGGCTTTGGGACTTATATCAGTCTACTTGTCTTACTTTCAGAAATCAGATCGGTCATAGTTTAGCTTAATGTCTAATTGAATAACTATATTCTTGCCATTTTTGGCTATAATTTTTTTTCTGCATCTTCATCATTTCCGTCACAAAGAACCTCCTCTCTTTCAGGTTCTCTCGTGTGCAGGGTGGCCCTGATAGCAGGCTTCAGGGAGGCCAACGAGATGTGGGTGGAGAGGTGGTGAAGCGCCCCTCTATCCTGAAGCAGGACGACCTGAAGGAGCTAGATGAGCTGGACCATGATGGAGACGAGGGCTGGGCAGGTCAAAAGATGCACACAAAGATATACAACTAATCCATAAATCAAGTTGGCTGTGTAGAAGCTGTGCTGTTGGGGGTTAATCCCAAACATACACAACTATTATAAAGACAATGGAAAGTATTGTAAAAGACATTGTAAGACAAATCTCTAAACAATTTAGGAATTGGCCAAATGAATGTATATTATAAATGGAGACTACTGCATATTTGGGAGAGACCTATTTCTGAAGTATTCTCAAGTCATTTGTTTTGGTTTGACAGGGCCTCATGAGGAGATCGATTACTCCGCAAAGTTGAAGTTCAGTGATGATGAAGGAGATGAAGAGGGAGAAGAAGAAAGAACAGAGAGCAATAATGACTCGGGGTATGTGACCTTTTCATGTGAATTATTCAACCTGCAAACAATGCTTTATTTTTGTTTTATTCTTTTTTGGGTTGGTCGTTTGAAATGGTACTATACCATACCAGCTAAACAATAATTTGCTGCTTTAAATTGCATGTTCTTTTCCAGCGAGCAACAAAGGTCCCAGGATGCCCCCCCTGCAACTTCTCGCTCTCGAGCGTCAGACAGCGGTGGTGACACCCGTCGCACCCCTCCCTGTAATGCTGACAATGGCCCCCAGCCCCCCTCCAGCAAGCCAGGATGTGCCGAGGAGGGAGGCAGTGGTTGGGGCGGCCAAGGACCACCATCAAACCACCAGGTAGTGTTATAGCCAGCAGCAACAATGTATTGCTAAGCTGTATTCATTGTAATTTAGATATAGTCCTCTGACTGAAATGTTAGCTATAGTCAGATTTAAACATTCTACTGTAGTTTTCCTAACATTTAGTCTAACTTGTTATGCATTTCTTATTTTCTTTCACATGATCGCTTGTCTTTATTTGTTGAGGAAAGGTTTTGTGACAGTTCTCGTATTCAATGGGTGTGTTTCATTTGTTTTTATTTTTATTTCTGACTTGAAAAAGAGGCTGGCGACAAATATTTTATCATATCCTTTTATATACAGAATTAACTTTGTATTTCTCAATCTTTAACTGGGCCAGCAGCTTCCTCATTTCACAACACCGTGACTTGTGGGAAGAGATTTATTTGTCTGTTTTGTCAGTGTAGATTATTATAGTGGAGCATGTGTTTGCCTGTATACAGGGGCACAGGTTTACCGACAGGTAGACAGCTGGATAGGTCAAATAATTTCTAGCCTTATTTCACCCACTACCCACAGGCCTTTTTAGATAAGACAACTTAAATTATACGGTTGCATTTTGACACTTAAGTTTCATTACAGTCTGATGTAATCAATTGGAAGAGCATTAATCTGCAATTAGTCTGCAATGATGTCATCTAAAAAATATGAAAACTGCATACAATAGCATTTGCTTTTCAAAAAACTATGATCAGGACCGGGGTGTAGGTCAAGCCCCTGGAAAACCTGGCCACACCCAGCATCAGCAAGCAGCAGGAGGCCCTACCCCTCCGCCGCAGCCTAGCCTTCTGGTCCATGGGGCCCAAGGGGATGATGAGGATGAGACTTGGCGTCAGCGCAGGAAGCAGTCCTCTACTGAGATCTCTGCTGCTGTAGAGCGAGCCCGTCGACGACGTGAGGAGGAAGAACGTAGGATGGAAGAGGAGCGGCGTGCCGCCTGTGCAGAGAAATTAAAGAGGCTGGATGAGAAGCAGCAACAGCAGGGCAACAATACAGGAGGTGGTAGTGGCAGTAAAACCCCTAGCCTTGATGGAAACTCTACTGCTGCCACAGCAGGCAGCCCTAGTCCATCTTTGTCGGCCTCTGCCTCTTCCCCCAACGTTAGCCAGCCACCATCCCCATGTGTTGACCCTGAGGAGCCTCCTGTGCTGGCTGTGCAGCTGGGGCCAGGAGTTGGTGACAGACAGAGAGCCAGCAGTAACAGCAGCTATGACTCGGGCACAGGTGAGTTTACACATGATCAGTGATGACTGGTCTGAACTACAGTGATTTGGTTTTGCTTAATACATCAGTTGATACCAACAAACCACACATTCTCTTTTCGTTCAGATGTCCAACAGTGTCCTCAGCCAGCGGTGTCACAGCAGTCGATGCTGGAGGTACCTTTACCAGGAGAGAGTAAAGAAGAGACCATTGGCAGTCCTCACATTTGTGCAGGAACTGCAGGTGAAAGAGGAGTTGACCAAGGGAAAATTGAGAATATTGGAGGGGGAGCAGGCCGTCAAGCTGGTGGTCCACCTGGACAGGGTTACTCAAAGTACCAGAAGTCTCTTCCACCTCGTTTTCAGAGGCAGCAACAGGTTAGAATTTTTATTTGTCTTTTGTCATGAGTACAAGTGATGCTTGATCCTTGAAACCTAAAATGTATTTGGCTTTCCGTCTCTTACATTGAGACAGGCACCACAAGTAGTTTGATGTTGACCACTAAGCATAATCACAAGAAATTACTGTGACATAAATTCTAAACTTTAAACCTGTATTAAGCAATGTGTTTGGACACTTGAGGGCAGCAGAAATAAGATGTAAAAAGTTTTCTATGGCAATTCACAGCTCTAAAACGTGCATGGTTCAGTTTATTTAAATATCATGTCCTCAATAAATTTGAGTTAACAGTTGGGAAAACATGTGATTTACCCCAAAGTTATCCCGAAATGTTTACTGGTTCATTTTGCCAAGGAAGTTAGGTAAATGATTTACAATACTGAAATGCCTCTTTGATATGTTCTGTTGATTTGCATGTTCTTTAACATCTAAATGTTATGCTTTTCTTTTTGAATAATTTCTCTTAAGGAGCAGCTCCTGAAGCAGCAGCAGCAGTGGCAACAACAACAGCAGCACAGCCAGGCATCCCAAAGCCAGCTGTCCCCCCATCCTCAGGCACCACAGGGCCCTTCATCAGGTTCAACAGCCCAGCCAGGGCCTGGACCTAAGCAGGGTGGACCACTGTATCAGCCCAGCAATATGGTTCGACCCCCGCCACTGCCAATGAATTTTGACCCTCGTTGGATGATGATGCCCTACATGGACCCTCGCATGATGCAGGGCCGCCCTCCGCCTATGGACTACTATCCCGCCAGCATGCACCCATCTGGTGAGAGGATATCTGACATGTGATATAAGGCGATAATTACATCTGTACTTATTCATTTATTAATTTGTTCTTTCTTTTTTTTTTATAAGTGCCTTTTATTTTTTACACTATCCACTTTGCTGCTGTAAATGTAAAAAAAAACCATTTCTTTAAATCCTGCTCTTCCACAGGACTTATTGGGCGTGAGCGGTCTGATTCAGGGGGATCTGGTTCAGACCCCTTTGATAGACAGCAACAGCATCCAGGGCATCCTCACCGTGGGACTCCCCCTATGGATCCTAAGTTGGCCTGGGGGCCAGAGGTATTCCCAGGAGGAGGGGAAGGCTGTGGGCTAACCTCCCCACTGAGGCAGAAGCAAGCGTTGGAGGATGATGATGTAGCCAAAGGGCCCAGGTGAGCCTTGTGGTATTTGCTACAACAGTAATTGTATCTACTGAGAATGATTTATTAAAAAAATGTTAAAGGTAGAATTTTTTTACAGGGATGCTTAATCGATTTGAATGTGGTCTTCACCTCCTTTACACTTTATATGCTCTAAATAAGTTTATCCTGTATAAAAAAAATGAAATTCTGTAATTTGGGTGAAGTAAGCCTTTGATTTAGTAATAGACTGATTCACAGTATTTTATTCATTCATCCTTATTGTCTTAGGAGTGACACGCCTCCACATCGAATGCGAGAGGGTGGATTGGGACCCATCCAGCAGCCCAGCTCTAGCTCCAATCAGACCCCTCCTCCTGTTGGTGCTCAGGGTGGCAGCCACCACCCTCATCACTATATGAGTGGGCGGGGCAACTACAGTAACTTCCCTGACCAGGGTGCAAGGATGCCTCCTCACCAGCAACCGCAACGGGCGGGTGAGAGGGGTAACCACCCACATAGCTTCGCCCATCAGGATGAAGGGCCCCCCCGAGGATCTCAGCAGGGCCAGATATGGGGAGTCCCTCACCCTCATTACGATCGCAATGGTCGAGCAGACCTGGTTGAGAGCAATTCTCACCTCCACCATCATCACAGCAACCACCCTCAGCAGCCTCACTTCACTCTGAATCCCCATAAGACTGAGAACAGCCGTGACAGGGTCGTTGAGGGCCCGGCCAAAAAGACTGATTCCTCTCCCCCTGTCCACCAGCCTTCCCTCTCTTCTTCGTGTTCTTCCTCTTCCTCCTCTGCTTCTGCTAGGGACGATGGCAATGTCAAAGTCACCTTGCATCAACACCCATCCCACAGAGAGAGTGAAGCTGGTATTGGGCACAGTCTTGGTGAAAGGGGCAACAGCGCTGGCAGTGGTAGCCATGTCAAACAGGAGAAATCAGGTTCAGCATATACTCCCCATGCCTCCATGGTCTCGAACCAACCTCCCGCTCAGCATGGTAGTCATAGTCAGCAGCAGCACCCCCATCCAAAGTCCAACCAAAGAGGGGGCCGGGAGCACAAGACAGAGACCCAATGGGGTCCACGGCCTGGGAGCAGCAATACAGGTGGAGGGTCCTCTCATGGCAGGAGAGGCAATAATGCAGGTGGTGGGAACAATTCCCGTGGTGGGGATGATGCTTCAAACACTCCTTCAGACCACAAACCGTCCAACCAGACAGGGGGCAGCAATGCCAACAAGAGGGCTGGTCCCATCAAGAAGCCGGTGCTGAAAGAGATGAAGAGAGAGGGAGGAGAAGTTGATGGTGGAGAAAAAAATACTCTAGGCTTTGGAAAAGATAAAGAGCAAGAAAGTGGCCAATCCGCCTCAATAAAGCAGGAAGCTTGCCCCTCACAGAACACACCAACTCCATCTGGTAAAGAAGAGCCTCCTCAGACATCCAAACCCAGAAATGGAGGAAAAGAGCGGCCCCCTGCTGGAGGTGTTGGGGGGTCAGGCAGAGGGCCCAAAGATGCAGACACCACTTCTTCAGGATTTTCAGGGTCTTCATCCCGGAGGGACAGAGAACGCTCTTTTGAGAGAGGAGGCAACAACTCCCATCACCATGGAGTATCCACCAAAGGCACCAGAGGCAATCGTGGACGGGGTGGGGAGTTCTATGGGCGGGGCCGTGGTTATCGGGGTACCTACACAGCCAGTGCTGGGCCTGGTGGTGGTAATCGAGGCAGAATGGGTGGCAGGAGTGGCCGAGACTATCGCTCAACTGTTGCTGGTGGCCACCACCAAGAGTCCAAGGGCGAGGGGCCCGGTGGCAGGCATGGTCAAGACCGGTCCCAGCATAACCCAGCCAGGGCCAGGAATCGAAGTGAAACACGCAGTGAGGGCTCAGAGTATGAAGAAATTCCCAAGAGGAGGAGGGAGAGAGGCTCTGAGACTGGTAGTGAGAGTGGGGCAAGTGACCTTGGTCACTCAGACAAGGAAGACACCCAGAAACCTAACACAAAGAGTGGCTCTGATAATACCAACACCACTGCCAGCAGCAACATGCCATCTGCACCACCAAGAGGTTCACAGGCTCGGGTGTTCACCCCCAGGGGTGTGCCCTCTCGGAGGGGCAGAGGTGGAGGTAGTGGAGGAGGAAATAGCTACAGGGGGAGTGGCAATTCGGGAGGAACAGCTGGGGGACACAGGGGTGCACCCAATTCAGCCGCTCATGCTGGATCCTCCAAGCCACCTAACTCCGTACGGAAGCAGCAAGCCCCGGCACAAACTTCTGGGCCGAAAGACTTGGGCCGGGGAGGTCATGGTGGAGAGAAGAAGGACAAGATAGCTGATGGAATTCAAGTTCAAAGTCAGGGATCAAATCCCCCCCAGCCATCCTTGTCTGCTGCAACTCCTGCCACTCAAAGCGCTACTGAAAATGGCAGCATGGTGACCCAGCAGGCTGGTTCTAACTCTACATCAACCTCTGGAGGGCCAAATTCAGTCCCTCTTTCCACTAACCGTGGGTTCCCTCCCAATGGGTTTGAGCGTCCCCCCAGACGTCGTCGCCATGGCCGTTCCCAGCATCAGCAGGACAAGCCACCTCGCTTTCGGAGACTGAAGGAGCGAGAGAATGCTGCACGCATCAATGGTGGAGTGGGGGTCATCGGGGGAGGACGCCCCTCCTCTCCTTCGTTGAATTCAGTTCAGGACAGTAATGGAGTCCCCATCTCTGCTCCCATGACAGGCAATGCCCAAAATGCTAACCACAGCACCACACAGACAACCAACAGTAATAGTGGTGGTGGACATCTCGGCAATGCAAACAGCCACCACCATCATCACTACAGCCAGGGCAACACTGGGCCCGCTCACCCCCAGCACCACCACAGCCATGGAGCAAAGTCCCCGGACTTCAACAACCAGAACTCAGACCAGGCCAACGAGGAATGGGAGACCGCCTCAGAGAGCAGTGACTTCACAGAGTTCAGAGATAGGGAGGGAGGAGGGAAGTCTTATTCTTCTCACCATCACCACCACCTGGGAAGGGGGGGACCGGGCAGTGTAGGAGCAGGAGTGGTCGAGCGAGAGATGGCAGGAAAAGAGCCCTCAGCTAATAAAAGAAGCTTTTCAAGCCAGCGTCCTGGCATGGAGCGGCAGAACCGTCGGGTCAACGTTGGAGGAGGTGGAGGGGGAGGAAGAGGCCCGCGTGGTCCGCCCGGTGGTGGCTCTGGTGGGGCTGGTAATGGAGGTGGCAACCGTGGGGAGAAGCGGGGCAACTGGCCCTCTCCGAAAAATAGGAAGTGATGGAATTTCTGAGAACATTACAGATGAAACCCCAACCCCATCCCACCCACATTAAACCCACCTTTCGCATTTTAACCTCTTTTTGATCATTATTTCATGGCTTTATTTCATGTTTGCACCCCTAAACATATTAGTGCATTGTACAGTATATGGAGATAGTATTCACATTCACTCTAGCTGCCCCAACCTTGGTCACCTTTTTCCCCCTTTGCATCAATCTGCTATCTACCGTCCGTTCTTGTATATTTCTTTGTCTGTTCTGTCTTGCTATCCGTTGAGTTATGCCCCCTTTACCTTCCCTCAAGAATCTTAACCCCAGTTGGATTTGACAAGCATGTGGTTCTGCAATGGAAGTGCACGTCGTTTTGACCGAAGACATTCACACAGAGCTACACACATACCATTACTTGCAAAAACAAGCACAATATGACATCATTTACACATGGAACACATGCAGTGACGTGGGTGTAAAATGAACGGGCGATTAAATTGGCAAAATGTTAAGATTGGGGTAATTTTTATATTTATGTACCTGTGTATATTTCTACCACATTTTGGCCTTTGGTGGTATTCAGTAGTGCAGTTCTGCATTACTTCCCTCACAAAGGGGAAAAGTGCAGCTTCATCTTTTAACAAGAACAATGTATCATAAAATGTTTTTTTCTTTCTTTCTTTCTTTCCTTTTGGGCCTTTTGTCAAATCGGTTTCAGCCACTGAGAAATGTTAGTGGCATGTGTTTTCTTTCTTCTACAAAGCAGGTCATTAAAATACCTTTTTACTTTATTTCCAATTCCTGACTTTTTGGTCTGTTGCGAAGTATGTCTCTGATTACTGTGATGCGACCCATTGAAATACTACTGCTCAGTGTCTCCAACATTTACATAGATTTGTCTTTAATATCAGTGTTTCTGCTGCTTGTGCAGATAAAGTGTGATTTTTTTTTCTTCCCCATTTGTTGACCTGCTCTAACATTTCATTGCTATTGGTTGGTCTTTTTTAGAAAATAAAGGCTTTTTCAGCCTCACCGTAGCATCGTTGTTACCCGCAGAAGATGTGCACACTGCAGAAAGTTCCCCTAAGGAAAATTTTACTCCTTCGTGAGTTTTGTTTACCCCATGGTAGCTTGACGGCTTTATTTTAACTACCATTATTTCCTCAATGACATCCATTTTTATAGGCCCACCCTTTTCTCCTCAAGGTGGAATGTCTATCTTGTTAGAGGGAGAATGAGTTAAATGAAAATGTAGGTCATGATAGATAAGAAAACATGACTTTCATAAATTTGTTAATGCTTCAATAGGTAATTGAGTATCTTTGCATAAGCACTCCTTGTAGTATAACAAAAATCCATGTCTGCTTTTTTCTTTGTGTTTATGTTTTTGAGTAAGTTACATGTGATACACCAGGACAGGTACTCTGTCTGGGCCCAGAGTACAGAGATAGGCTGATTATTGTACTATTACACCTCCTCTGCTGTCGTGCATGCTGCGATGCACCCTGTGCTCTTGTGGAGACTCCTCAAACCAAGAAGGACTACCAAGAACCCCTTGTCTGAGGACTTGTTTTCAAAGTGTGCCGTCTCTGGATGGCTGTTTCAATACAGGGTGGCAAACAGTAGCCCAAACAAAATGAATTCAGGACTCTGCCAAGTGTCACCTTTTACAGCTCAACACAGGAATTCACTCACAACAATTGATGTTGGGGAAAATATTGGAATAATGTAAGATAATGTGTAAACATAAGTTGTATCACACATAATAGACAAAGTGGTGCACAGCTTGAAACCTGAGCGGAGACGACATCTGAGGTGACATAAATAGATATACTCTGCATCAATTCTGTCACTGCTGTAAGTTGGGGTTTGTTTGTTTACTGATGACAGTTTTAAGATCGTTTCTGGGATGTTGCGAGTGGGGCATTTGATGATTTGCGTGTGTGCGCGTGCCTGTGTGTATGTATGCATTTTCTGGTAACTGTAAATGGGGGAAGGGGTGGGGACAAAAGGGTAACATGAATGGCAAGTATTTTCTGCCTTGTTTGCCCACACTTGGTTTTACCCTTATTATCAAGAAAATTCTACCGTTTCTTAAATACATCCACAGAGATACATTCAGCTATGTGTACTTGTTCATCATCCAAAATGAACATGCAGTGGAGTACCTCACCAGTTTCTTGTGTGATTTATGCAGGCAAGTGAAGTTGGACATTTTATTTTCACTATGACTTCCTCTAAGCATGAACACACCCATGCGTGCAGCTTGCCTTGCCTGTTTCTGGTTTCTACATTGATAGCTGTACACTTAACACTGGCTCAAAGAGTCCTTCATCCCTCCTTAACTCTTAATGTTGATGTGCGCATTATTATATGTACCCATGCTAAAAGAAAAAAAAGTTATGTATTCCAGAAATTACTCAAAAGATTGTACTGTTTCCAGCATTACCAAGGTACCTGGAGTGGTTCATACTGTTTTAGCATTTATGGTTTTATTAATGGAACCGTAATATACGCACATGTATGTATATTGGTATGTATCTAAGTTTTGTCTACCCCAACTTGCATTCCCACAAACAAATGTTGCCATTTTTAGTTCAAGGGAGCAATGTACAAGCAGAGAAGTGTCTTATTATAATAAAGTTATACAGAGAAGGCAAAGTTAAATAAACTACTTTTGATTTAATGGAAAATGTAATTGCATGTGTCATTCTTCTTAGATTATTTTCAAGAGTTTTGACATGTCACAACAGGAAAAGCATAGGTGTAACCTTTAATCTAAATGATAGTTTCTTGGTTGTGCCAGGAAGCCAGCAGTGATCCAGCATGACCCCAAACACAATGCAGCCATAATTAAAGTCATTAATCACATTTAAATTTGACAAAATGTCAAACTCTAGTGGAGAATTTGTTTGGGCTATTGCTTCAAAGTAATTAGTTACATTCTAATAATTTATAAACTGCAGCTAGTATTCGAGAAAATGATGTGCAATAATAAGTTGCATTGTCAGGAT
>CAAKHC010014542.1:0-57993 GCA_901007825.1 Macroramphosus scolopax | reverse complement strand
TGTTGTCAAGTAAAACTTAAAAATATGGCACATCAATGACACCAGTAGAGTGAATTACACTATATTGTCACCTCCATCACATTCACATGGAAAAGTTAGATGTTAACACTTCATGGATATCTCTTGCCACAGTCACAGGTCTGTTAATTAACCATGTCAAAGGGATTATGAGCTCCCCAGATCAAAGGAAATCTTCCAGGCTCACAAACTGTCATAAATCATTCTCATATGTCTAAGGCAAGATGATTCATTTTAACTGAGAAAGGTTTCTTACATTAAGGTGTATAAAAACCATATAGAGTCAAAATGTGTGGTTTTACTTTGATTTGGATGGGGAGTGTGAGTACAGGCCTCTCATATACTTGTGAGCATTGCCTAAGATAAATGTGAACCTGTGTTTTCCGGTATATGTCAGTTAAATTATCAAATGATCTAATCTGATTCCAATACTTACAGGTAGATGAAGACTATATCCAGGACAAGTTCAACCTGACGGGGCTCAATGAGCAGGTTCCCCACTACCGCCAGGCATTAGATATGATCCTGGACCTTGAACCAGGTCTGTATTTTACATTCATGCCTCTGGATGAATTATTAGCTGTTGTTGAAAACGTTTTAATTTAACCAATTTATAACTGTGAAAAGTGGATAGAAAAACAACCCGAATAGCAGCACAGAAGCCCTATACAGCCTTAATGAAGTGAAAAACTGAGGCTGAATTTAGACTTCATTTCTTACTTTCATATTTTAAGGGGGATGCGGTTGTTTCACTCAGGAGACTATAATCAAAGTTCATGAATTTTAACAGCTGCTGTTCTTTAAATCAGCTCTTATCATATCAGCAGTGTTTAACAGGGCAACACATAAACATAGTAGTTTAGGATGAATATGATTTTGCTTCATTGAGATGCAGATGCTGTGCAGGCAGCATCTCTCTTCATGACACACAATAGATAGCAGTGCACTTTTTTGATAACGATTTTCATTAGATCTTTGAAACAATGGGATATTTTTCTCTTCAGACTTTTTAAGAAGGTCTGTTTTCATTGATGCATTACAGTTTGAGAATTACTATTACGAGTCCCTATCCTTGGATAAAATCAAAGACCTTCCCTCTGATGTGTTTCTAGTATTCCCTGCCGCCGTTTGACAATCTTTCTTCTTCATCTCTGCCAACTGTCAGAATTCATGTGAAATCCCACAATGTTTTGTCTGCAGATGAGGAGCTGGAGGACAATCCCAACCAGAGTGACCTGATAGAGCAGGCGGCTGAGATGCTGTACGGACTCATCCATGCACGCTACATCCTTACCAACCGAGGCATTGCACAAATGGTAAGAACCAGCTGCATCAGCAAAACCCATTACAGCTGCTGTATGAGGGAAGCTGTTTTTCCATTGTTTTACTTGAAGGTGGAACATTATTTACAGCATGTGGGATTATGTCTGAGAGCTTTTAACACTAGTATTGAATTCTGATGCAGTTAGTAGGTTAATTATTCTTGATTACAAAATATATTGACTAAAGCCTGTGTCTTTACCTCTTTAAGCATTTTATGAATTACTTTTTGGATAAGGTACCAGACTTTCAGTGTTATTGAACCGTGCTATATAATAAACTTAAATACAACATCCCTGTAATTGATGAATCCTATGATGTTCAATCCTCAATGTCACTGTGCCACATATGTCGTGAGTCCTCTCTGTATTGTTTTTAAAGATGCTTTTCTTTTCTTCCAACTTGTAATGTAATCACTCCCAACAGCTACAGCTGGACAAAGATTTCTGACATTTCTGCTACTAAAATGTTACAGGCTTTCAAAGTTCCTGTTGACTGGTGTTCAATTAAGCAATTTTTGCTTATAACCTTTTTAAATCTTGTTTATTCCTTGCAGTTGGAAAAGTATCAGCAGGGAGACTTTGGCTACTGTCCCCGAGTGTATTGTGAGAATCAGCCTATGCTTCCTATCGGTGAGTAGAAACATGGATCAAATACAAGCGTCACTTTTGTTTAGCAAGCAACAGAATTAGACGGAGTTTACGACTGTGTTGAGTTTGTTTACATAACAGTTGATGGCAGCATAAGGAGCTCTTTGTCTTAATGTTTTGAATGAGGTCTTGATTTTAAACTTTGTATTTCGTTCATCCCCTACCCCTCAAAAGGCTGTGCCTTTTGCCAGGTCGCCATTGTAAATAAGAATTGTTTCTTAATGCCTTACCTGGTTACATAAAAAAGTCTTGGTTTAGTGTCGTAAAGAGCATTTTGCATTAAGTTTGTCAAATGCAATGGAAGTCAGTTATTTTGGAATTAAGCTGCAGTCTGTTCTTGGTTGTGGATATGTGAAATTGTAGACTGCTGTCTATGGCTGAAACAAATCATACTGTGATTATCTTGACAGATATTAAGATTACAATATGATTTTAGCTTGAATGGTAATTCTACTTCCACTGATCAAAATGTCATTTTTGCGACGGTCCTATACCAAACAAGCATGTTCTCTTACTCTGGAGAATATGATGAGTAGGCCAGGGCATCTCTGCAGAGGCATAGTGCTTCATTTATGATAGTATGTTGTGACATTTACCTAAATCAAAAAATCGGATTAGCAGTCCCAGATTTTATGCCACAATTACGTTTAATTTTTGTAATTGGTGTCCCAATGTGTTTTATTTATAATGCCAGTGAATGTATTTCTCTTTTGCCCTTAAGTCGCCACCTACTATTACCTTATGTCACCTGAAAACGGCAGAGCAGGTGTACAGGTGAAAAAACAACCTTTTACAGGGTCCTTTGTTACTATTCAAATGAAATTTTGCATGAATGTTATGATAAGAGTGATACACAGAGAATAAACCAGTAAGGAAGACGGAGGTTTTTGCAACTGCAGTGTTCCGGTGTAAGTAAATGTCTTTATTCGATGTGTAGGAGATCAGGTTTAGTTTCTTCCTTAGCCAGTTTCTTCATTATGCTGTGTCTCATCCTCCTCGCTCTCCACAGGCCTGTCAGACATTCCAGGAGAAGCCATGGTGAAGCTGTACTGCCCTAAATGTATGGACGTCTACACACCTAAGTCCTCCAGGCACCACCACACAGATGGAGCCTACTTTGGCACTGGCTTCCCCCACATGCTGTTCATGGTTCACCCTGAGTACAGGCCCAAGAGGCCCGCTAATCAGTTTGTTCCAAGGTTAGTATGGTTAGCAGGTTAAACTTCAACATATGCAAAATAGTGGACAGTTTCTCTTGTTTAAAATTGTCAAGTAGTCCTTTTCTGCAGTGAGATATCAAACGGGGAAACGTCACATGAGGGACAATGAAAGCAAACACTCAGAGCTTACATGTCAGCGCCCTCTCTATGAGAATAAATGCTGATTACTATTACAATTCGCTCCTCAGTTTCACATAGAATGTTGGTTTTGCATCTTGGTTTTGCATCGGGGTTTCATTTGATGCTCATCTTTGGCAGGTTTGTGAGTGAAACTAAACAGTGGTGATGGCATTTCTTCAAGTGTTTCTCTTGTCTCTCCAGGCTGTACGGGTTCAAGATCCACCCCATGGCCTACCAGCTTCAGCTGCAAGCAGCCTCCAGCTTCAAGAGCCCAGTCAAGGCCATCCGCTAGTGCGTCCGTTACAGAGGAAGAGGAGGAGGATGGATTTATCGAGAGAGAGAGAGAAAGGGAGAGGACAGGGAAGAGTTATTGTCAGAAGGGGGAGAGGTCACCTGCATTTTACAAAGCTGCTCAGATGTCCTCTCCCTACGCTGAGGACTGTATTACTTTGGTTTAGATTAGGGCAAATGAAAACAAAGAGTAAAGATTTTAAGTGTGAGGGAGACATAAGAATGCACAGATCTTTACCACCTACATGTACCCACACATATACAAACATACATCAATACACACTTGGGATTCCATACACGTACCTTACCAAACTCTCCAGTGCCAAAGCCAGGAGTTAAAGGGGTTGGCTAGAGGATGCTGAGCAGTACTTGGGGCTAGAGGCTGTTCACTCAAAATTACGAGCACACGGAAGTCAAAGTTCTTCTCGCTGAGTGACACAGCAACTTTTCCCTGTACAAAGAGTTTATTTTCGAGTGTTGGTCCGGTTTCTGCTCTGGCTCTTTTTTTTTCTGTGTTTGGCACAGTTTGGTTAAGTGTGGTGGTAAACCCAGCGTCATTGGAAGTCTGCCCCTCTCCCGATTAACACCCAGTGCATGTACACTCAGGCTGGCACTCGCAGAGACAGTTTGGACTTTTGGAGACGGGTGTTTTTCTGTGAATATTGTCTAATGTTTCTCAGTAAAATTTGCCTTGAGATGCAGAGCAAACACCAGATTGTGGGAATGAGAGACATGAGCAAAGGTTTTGTCTTTTATTTTTCCTGCTGTTAGAGAAGGTTTAATAGAATCAAAGAAGAAATTGTTCAGATAATTGTAATCAGCCTTTCATGTCTCCTGCTGTCTGTGCGTGTGTCAAACAGCTGTCTGGGTTGGAACCCAAGTGACGATATAACCCGTGCTACATTTTTCTCTGTGACGCGCCCGCCCCCCTGCAGCAGCAGGCTTGTGTATTGTCACTGCCCATCCCTCCTTGCCCTTATATTTTCAGTAGTTTGACATTTTTTTGAAATGCACTTATTTGCTTTCTGGTAGAGGGCGAGATAAGAAGATTGATACCATTCATATTTTTTTAAATTACTGCACGCTACCATTTGTTTCATCCATACAAAGAACAAATTCCAAAAACAAGTGCTGGTTGGGGCCGAGGTTATCTGCCAGACAGTTTATTTTGGCTTGGACCAGTTGCCAGGCAACAAGTTGAAGCTCCAGCAAGTGACTGGTCGAGCCAAGCAATATTCTGGCACATAAACCCCACAACATGTTTATATTCAGTGTTTGTACCGACTGAAGAAAGGGGTCGATTTAGAGGTGCTGGTAGACTTAAACTAGGGCAGAGCCAGGATAGCTGTTTCCAGTCTTTATGCTAACCTAAGCTAACCCTCTGTTTGCTTTAGCTTTATGTTAAACACAAACATGAAAGTGGTTTTAATATTCTTCTTTCTTCACAAGAGAGAGTAAATGCATTTCCCAAAATGTCAGCCTACTCCTTTTAAACCTTGAGGCGGAGACATGGACAAAGAGGAATTTAGACAATCTGAATCCTTCAGCTCACTCCAGCACTGCACGGTTTCCATCGGTGTCTCTCTGCAGCTCATTCTCATTGCTTGTGTTCAGGTTCAGAGACAGCCGGACCACCAGCCCCCTTTTTATTTCGTTTGTTTCTGAAACACAGAGGCAGATGTTTCCCTCCCTTCACTCTCCTCTCTACTTTTCGGTTTGTGTGATTGCAATAGATTGTTTGTTTGGGTTTCACTATACAAGAGAATCTGTATTTATGTGTCCAGATTTTAACTAATGTTTGTCTGTTTTGTCTTTCTGCTACTGTGGAAGGGTGAGCAGGATTCAGGATTCTCAATAAACTTCGTTTTTTCTTTTCATACTTATTCATCTTTTTATTTGGTTTCCTGTCAGACTGCAGTTCTGCTTCCTCCCTCACAGTGTCAGTAGAGAGCTGGGTACTTTCGAAAGGCTCTGAGGCACTTCTTACTGCTGCTACATTCAAATCAACCCCTCCACTCAATATACATCTACATTGGATTTCAGCTGAAATCATTTTCCAGGAGATGTAGTTACTCTTTAAATCTGAAAAAACAGAATATTTCACATCATGGTCACGACAATATGGTTGATGAGTGATTGAGGAAGTGGTGGTTGTCTTAGTTCCGTTTGTTTAGAACAACATCCCATATGATTCTGATTAGCAGCAAATGCGCCACTGAAGTGAGCGGACAAGATCACAGGATCTCTTGAAATAATGGACTCGTACATGTCCAGTAGCATATTGGGATAAAAGAGGGTACAATTGTCTTTAATTACAGAAAGTGCAGTAAATAATCATGGACACTTAAATTGAAGTAGAAACTATGTTATGGCTGCTTCTCATGTGACTCATAGGAACTGTTTTCCCCTCCTCACGGCAGCTGTCTTTGGCTGAATGACTGGCAGGGCTGAGTTGTCCTCGTGTGGCTGAGCTTCATCAGTTTTTCCGTTGGGAGCAGAGGAGGTTCCTTCATGAGTCAGGACAAACCTCAAACCGCAGCTTGGGACCAGCCCTTCTACTCGTCTGCGCTTCTTTCAGCAACACACTTCGCAAAGAGGAATTTCCCAGTTTTATAGTTTGGCGAGTGTTGTCCTCCAGATAAGACTTTGAGGAGGAGGAAGAGGGAATCTTCGTCTGACGGCCTGCAGAATGATTAAAGATGTTTTCAGATTTCCGTCGGGGGCCACATAAAGCAGCGTGCAGAGATGAAACATTCAGCTGCTCGTACTTTAGTCATGCAATGTTCAGCCTGTTTGCCACACCCAGAGGCAACATTGCAAAATCTTCTACTCAGATTTTTGCAATAGATGCTGATCATGAAGCATGCCAACCACAAGCTGGGGCGACATGAAGGAACACATAGAAAAACAGGCCTTTTTGTTTGGTTAAATGTGCAGTAACTTTGTATTGTTTCCCCTCATCTTCTCACTAATAGAGTAAGTTTGATCACAATCTTCTGCTTTTCCATCCTTCCAAGGAGCAAGTTGTGAAACAGAGTACCTGTGTTAAAAACAACAGAGACGTTACACCATGCTGAGCAGCCCCTACACACACACACACACACACACACCCCACCTCTGCTGAAGGAGACCAAACCTTTTCGAGTGCAAACAAGATGATTAAACGAAACACACAGCGACAGCAAACATGCCAGTCGCTTCGTTGTGTGGACAAACACTGAAAGTCCCAGGACGTGTTCCACCCATGACTCCACTTGGCAGTTACCGACTAAATGCTTTTGTTTCCTCACCTCGACAATGTCAGGGGACAAACGAACTCGGGCAAGACGAGGCCTGCTCATGTGACTTATTAAACTCATCCCGAAGTCTCCATGAATGAACTCGACCGGTTTCAGCGGTGTGTCTCGTTTTAAGAGGTCGGAATTGGAGGAAAAACATGCCGAATTCTTCAATTTGGTCATCACAACAACAATCCGTTGTGATTCGGATGATTTGATTCTTCTGGCGACAAGCTGTTCCAGCATGTGTGACTGCCCTTAGTGCATTTATCTACACTGTTATATACACACTACTGTGGGACAACAAATCTCTGAGGTCATTTCTGCATAACTCTGATCACTTAAAGGTTATTTAATCACATTAGTTAGATATATTTGTGCGTTAGTTGATTCACACAAACAGGATTTACAGGAGAGATGTAAGGAGGTGTGAGACAAGCAGACTTTATTATGTTTTTTTTATTATTTTTTTTCCCTATAAGTTATTATGGTGTCAGGAGATCGTCGACACATTAAGTCCTCTATCTTGTTTGTTGAGGTGTGGACTGCTGCTCCGCTGTGACAGACTGACATGTGGTCTGTTAACTGAATCAGGCTGAGCGAGAGCTGCTGCTGCTGCTGCGGGGCCCAAATCAGGATCACCTCGAGTTGTGAGTTAATCTAACCAGCGATTTACAGTTTGTCTTCATCTGAATTCCTCTGAAAAAGGAAGAACCCAGTCTATTTTTGGAGCAGATCTGAATACATATATCAAACATCATTTTTGTCAGGATGCAGGAACCTCACAGAACAAAACAACCTAAGCAAACATAAAAAGACACGAGTCCGTTTGAGAGGTTCCTCTCAACCGATTCCTTGTTTCCCTGTAAGCAAAGTCACTTTGCACCACCATGGCAACCTCGGACTGCAGCTGGACCCTCCCAGTAGATCCAGATCAGCTGATTGGAAGCTTCTCTGATGTCTTCGGTGTTTACCAAACACTGGAGTCACGTCTCTGTCCCTCCAACTTCAACCAGGCAAACTCAGGAATCAGGAATAGGTGTAAGGATTGCAGCAGCAGCAGAGTGGATAGTGCCACACAATAAAGGGCATTTATAAAAAAATAAATAAATGAATAGGTACACATGTTCAGAAATAAGAACTAATGAGTAAGTGATATGTCCAACTGATATAATAAATAGTCATAGAAGATATGTAACCTTTGTAAAGCCGCCTTCCTATTTAGTTCTTAAATTAAATGGAGGGAAGGAGCATAGAATCTAATGTGCAAGTCAAGTGTCTAAAACTCTTCAAAACTTCTATTACCTGTTCCACGCCTTAATCTCAACAGATGATAAATTGGCTTATAAAATCACTAATTACCACCAAAATCCCTCCAGCTGTTTCCCACATGTTTCCCCCCTGTTCGTCCTCCTCGCTGTGATTCACACAGGTGGGAGAGTCTGGGGGCAGAAAA
Organism: Macroramphosus scolopax; assembly: GCA_901007825.1. Lineage (NCBI taxonomy): Eukaryota > Metazoa > Chordata > Actinopteri > Syngnathiformes > Centriscidae > Macroramphosus > Macroramphosus scolopax. The sequence continues at coordinate 49,640 of CAAKHC010014542.1, read as the reverse complement.
CCCACTGGGCGTGTGATCCCGGAAGACCTGCTGGGATTGGATAACGGTGACGTTCCGACGGGAGGTGGAAGATTATAAATAAACCGATGGCGGAAAAAAAAAGTTTGTTGTTCCCTTATAACGGTCCGAGTCTGAGACAGACAGCTTCTCCCCGTCGAGTCGGTCCACTTCAACTCTGCTAAAGATGAACCGAATTATCCTCCAGCTGTTCGCGGTGGGAATCTGCTTTGCAATCGGTAAGAAAATAAAACAAACCTTTAAATATATATTTTCTTTCGCCTGTTGTTGCACAGCTCTTGTAAAACTGACGTTATTTATAAGAGATGAGCAGCTTTTCACAAGACAACAAAAATATGCTGTTTTCTTAATGAAGTTTGGTGCGTTTATTTTTTATTTCTCAGATATATAAATGGATGGATGTGCAGTACTTCTGTTTGCAGGCGGTTTTATTTACATAATTAGGTTTTTTTTTTGCTTCTACATTGAGCTTTAATTTCTTAATCTACTTCAGGAAAGTTTTTTTTAAGCAAATCTCATGTTTTGTTGGATATTCTCCTTTTCTTCATGTTTTTTTAAGGTTTACTGGGTGTGATCTGAGTGTTTTTTGGGCTGTTGCCCGACTGGGTGTGTTCACATGTTTTCAGGGGCAGGCGGGGCTCAAAAGAGGTTTTGGAACAAATCTGCAGACTTGTGATGCCATGACATAAACCAGCTCCTGTTGTGTAACAGTGTGTGAGACAACCTTACAAAAGTGGCAATATTGTGATTTGAACACTTGCATCGTACCGCCATCTCTCCCCTGGTTTATGAGTCATGTTTTAGTTTGATGAAACTATTCTGGATGAGATAAGAAACCGTAAAGGTGTGTGATGTCACATCACCGCAGCCAGCCTGACTTCCAGTGTTTGCATTCTCTTATGTTATGTTTGATTAATAAAAAGCCGGTTCTGCTCGTCGTCAGACAAAGTCAGTTACGGTTGAAACAAGTTTAATAATCTACTTGGCAAACAAAAGAACATTGGAATTGATCAAGAGTCTGATTTTGGCTTCTCTTATTCAGATTAAGTCATGTCACTGAGTTTGGGACCCTTGGTGGGATCTAAAGGCACCGCCTGACCAATCGAAGATGAGGTTCTGTTTGTGTTATTCAAGGCCTCCTTCAGTTTAGTGCCTCCCAACAGCAAACAGAGTCAACCACACATTAATGAGTTAAATGTGGATGAACAACACCGGTGCTCTGCCCCTGATGCTGTTATTACATGTCGGGGTGAGGCAGCCTGTCTGGGTCACGTCCCAACTTGCCAACCATTCCATGAGAAATTCCTCACCTTGCGACAGTTGAGGCCCGTGTCTCCGATTCCATTTCCACAGAGGGTCTGCGGACTGGGATTCAGCAGGGACATTTGTTCTTTCCCTATTCTGTTTAGGGGCCATTGTAGCTCTGTTCTGTCCCCTCTGTGCCATTGTTCTGGTCTCCTGTTTCCAACCACACCCTGGCAGGAACTACACTCCCATCCTTGCTGATTTTCTGGCATTCATGGGCTCAGCATAACATAAGCCCATAATGAGTCACGTAAATCTCTGGTTGTGATTCACAGATGCGTTTAATTGCACGGCGAGCTCCTTCATCTGACTCATCTTCAAGTGACCAGGAGTAATGAGTGTGTGTGTGGGTGGGTGTTCCCTCAGGGGGAAACTGGATGTTGTCAGGTGGCGCTTCAGTTGATTTTTGAAGTCAACACGTTTCAGGCAATTGGAAGGTTTCCTCAAACACCAGCTGCAAAACAGACCTGCAGTTCTGTGCTGCTAGTTTTTATATTCAGTAAAAGTCTGGAAGTAGAGAGGTCAAATAGAGGAGATGTTTATCTCTGTTTCCTTTTTTGACACCCAAGTCAGCACTTGACCTTCATTAATAATTATTTCATTAACCTAAAGTATTTTCTTTAAAGCAAAATCAGACGAAAGACACAAACGTTTCATCCAGCCTCTCCCACCTGTCATGTCTCTATTGTGAAGAGATCCGAATGTCAACCAACAGTATTTGCTGAACACACAAGACCCGCCTATGTTCACTTATCTCCACCTTTTGTGAGCGGGATAATGGTTACCTCTATTTTGTGGAGGCTTTGAGAGGCAGTCTCGTGGACTATTTGCCCTTTCATTATGCTATTTTTCCCTAATTTGTTTTTTCATGACGTGGCTCGGCTCGTACTGTACAAGGAGTCCCGTCCCCACTCAGTGTCACGTGTTGTGTTCGAGCACATGACGCGAGTTCTAGTTTTGAGTTTGATTTCGGCTTGTTTCAATCCCCGTTTTTCTTTCCACTTGCTCCCTACAGTCGGTTGTAGGAAAATAAATTAACTTTTATAAGTAAATTGGAGACAAAAAATGTTTCTGCTTATATTTCCTTTCAGCTGCTTCTATAGTTCACTCTTATAAAGTCTTGTCCTGGGGGAATAGTGAACTCTGCACACTACAAACTTTACCTTTTTTCAAAGTTGACACAGTCTGTAAAAGACACGTTGTAACTTTAAGGCCCTCAGGTTGAAAACTTTATTAGTGAAGAGCCTCCTAAAGAAAATGATCATATTGTGACACCATATTGAGCTGAAACATAAATGTTCCATCTTGTCTGTGACTGGATTGTTTTAAGATGTGCTGATTGGAAACATGTAGTTCCAGGGAAGCAGCAGCAGGGGGCGCTGTAACACCGACCCTGCACATCCAGGGTCATAACTGCTGAGCCACACCTGAATGTTTAAACATGTTGCTTCAGAGCAACAATAACTGCAATTGGCTCTGAGAAATGCTGCTCTGGTTCGGCACCTCGTAGTCTGAATGCTCCAGATCCACATTATCATTATCATGTAAGCCACTTTAAGTGAGTGGAGATCTGATCCCTCTGATCCAGATTCAGAGTTCACCAAATCTGGATTGTCTAAAAAAAATGACAGGTTAAAGAGCATGAGGTCACTCTACTTCTTTTATTTAAATGGACAAACGGCTGTTTAAAATACATCCCTCTATTGTGGATATTTTAACATGTTTTATACTCTAAAGTAATTGAAAAGATATTGAACATCCAGAGTACTGAAGGTTTTAATAACCTAATGACGACTTTGTAAAAGTGATGTAAAGGAGACTTGGCACTTCCTATAAGGGTTATCTTTGTTTTACTGAAGGAGAAGAACTAAAGGTTTGGTGGCACGCCTGATATCCTCCCCTGATACTCTTCGGTTAATTGCAATGTACCGCATATACGTACACAAGACACTACTTGCTTTTCGATGTCCTCCGCCCGTGTCTGTACCTGTAACTCACCAGTCATGTGATGACTCCAAGGCTGCAGTGAACAACCAGTCTGGTCTAACAGAGCTTTGTTGTTGCCATGTGACTCCCAACATCTCCTCTACACAACTCACCAACAGGTGTTTGTTCAGTTTTAATAACTGGCTACTCGACCGATTTTATGTTGTTTGGTGTTCTATCGATGCCATGTGGATCAAGTCGGACTGGATTTCAGATGCCTCCAAGACAGCAGGGGAGAAAAAGGTGCCGCATAACAAGTCCGTCAGCATTGCAACACTCTGAGGTGTTTTTGTTTTAGGCGTGGCAGTCACATGATCCTGCAATTTTAGTGGTTTAACAAAGAACCCCTGTGCCCTCATTTCACACTTACCAACCAGTCAGATATTTGTTGGTGCTGGAAACGTTCACCTTATGTCACAGCTAACTTATGTATTATGTCTCGTATGAGCAGGAGCCACAGGACAGGTTGTTCTCTCTGAAGTCTCCAAATTGTTGGCTCGACTTCAGATCAGGTGTTACCGAAACCAGCCGGGACAGGGTGTGGGGTTCCACATGCACAAAGGGGGGTGTGTGGCTTTGTTTGGTTTTTATCTCTGAAGGAGAGAGATGGGATTATTGTCTCGCCAGGGTGTGATTGTTTTACAGGAAGTCCAACTTTACAAAACCTCCTTTTTGTCACAAAAAACACTTTCAACAGTCGTTCCCGGTCGTTTCAATGTGGTTTTGTGTTTCATAACTTGATACCGTTTTTATTATCACCCTGAAAAAGTGGCCCAATCGGTACAACAAGGGGAAGAATGTGTGACCGGTGATGAATCAGCTCAGCAAACCTCTTAATACAGCGAGATCCTTTCTCTTCGTCAAGTATTGTAGATAAGGAGGGCTGACTAATCGTGTGGTTACACACATGGTGTAAGTTGTCTGTTCAGGTTTAGAAAGTGGTTCCAGATCGAGTCGCCGCAGGTCTGCGTTGGGCCGAGCGCTGACGTTATTCATCCTAATTAGCTTGAGGTCATCTGTCATTCACTCCTGGATGACTATGAATCCGCCTTTTGATGATTTCTAATCCTTTCACTTGACTAATTATCAGATTACTGAATCTATTGAACCTTTTAATTGGAAATAATCACATGACAAATGATTTATTTGAGTGACTTTTCAATAATATCAGACATTTGCTTGTTTGAGTTCATTAAACTTGATGATTTACTGGTTTTTAAAACATTATTAACTGAAGATTTCAAATAATTTACCTTAATTCTTTTGTTTGCTCCTGTCCTAGATTATGTGGACAAACAAATGACCTGAGATAATGAAATTATTTTCTCTTACAGATTAAAAATGTTATTCTAAGCAATATAATGCACCATGGTGGCTGTTTGAGGCCTGTTTGACTTTGTCTGACAGCAGTTATATCGTCCAGAGTTAGTAGTTCTGTTTTCACTATTCTAGCATTCCCAATTAGTCGTAATTCGCAAGTCCAAATGTAAACCGATGAGTAACGACGTCCCTCTGAACACACTGCTATCAAATGTACAACAACAACTGATGTATTTAGGAGTAATTGCAGTGTTTGATTTATTAGTCAAAGGGACTTTTTACAAATTTTTGCGGTTCGAACAAACACTCCAGTTGTGTGTGTGTGTGTGCGCGTATGCTTGATTGATGATGTGAGTATCAGTCACCTGCGTGTGCGTGTGAATCCGTCACAGGATCCTGACGTCGACTAGATCAACAGGTTCTAGACAATAGCTCAGCTTGTATCTCTCCACCCGGCGTATGGACACACTCTGCTGCTCATCTTTGTGGTGCAAGCGGGGGTGGGGTTCTTAGGTGGTGGTGGGGGGGTTGATGAGAGATTTCTCTGCAGTATAGAGTAACGTAGAGCAAAGATAAAGTGACCCAAACACAGATGTTTGCTGCCCCAATATTTTTCAGGCAATCTGTAAAAATCAAAGTTGCTCACTTTCCCAAAAACGCCTGCATGAGAAGTGTATAGATAGATAGTAGTATAGATAGATAGTATAGATTGTAGTGTTCCACATAGATTCAGCTTCAGGCCCGGTCGGGGCAACTGCTATCTCACTTTTACTTCACATGATCAAGATGTTTGGTTTGACAAATGTTAACATCACCGCAGAGGATTATTGAAATGTTTCCCAACCTGTGTAGAACTAGTTCTGCAGAACAGGCATGTGACCTTCATGGCTCCTGCTTGGAAATAAGTGGCGAGTAGCTGCTCAGCATTTTTTCAGAGTGATCTCAACGAACGCATCTCGTGTGAAGCAATACTTCATTCACATCAGTGTTCGGGGTCGTGTGCCACAGGTCATAGGTCACCTTTTCCCTGTGATTACGGACTTTATCTCTGTCATGCAGACGTCTTGGTCCCCTGAGTGGATGGTAAACCTGCACTGTTTAAACATGTTTACGATGCAGACGTATTCAGTGGCCTACATTTTAAGATAATAAACGCCTGTCACAAACCTTTCTTTAAAGCTAATTCTACTTTTTTTCATCCTCTTTCCTCCCTTTTGTCTTTGATCTCTTCGTCCCTGCAGGTCAAGCTCTGCAGTGCTATGACTGCAAACTGGGAATATTGGACCTCTGCATCACTACTAAAACCACATGCAAGACCGGAGAACACTGCTTCAGTGGTGTTGGGAAAGCAGGTAAGGAGTTCAGCAGATGATGATGTCACAATCAGTCTAACACAACATTCAGGAACTCTGAGTAACGCTTGATGTTTGCTGTTGCTCCACAGTCGGCTTCGTGGACGTCAAAAAGAAGGGGTGTCTGCCCGTGGCTGAGTGCAACAAGACCGAAGAGGTGCAATTCCCCACCAGCAGCTCCAACGCCACCGTCTACAAGATGACCAAGACGTGCTGCAACACCGACCTGTGTAACGCCGCGCCCGGTCTGCCCGGGTCGACCGGGCTGCCCCTGGTGTTCGCCACCGTCACCGCTCTGTTTGTGGCCAAAGTCCTGGTCTGACAGATGAAATAATACACAGATAAACACGGGAAACTACATATTGTAGGCACACCGGCACTATTAGGATTAAATTAAAGGCTCCTGCCAGACATGAAAGAGCTTCTTTGTATTGCCACGTGTTCACGGTCCTTCGGCCCTGTTGTACTTTTCACTCGCTGTTTATACGTATGATTTTGTCTTTTGCCTGGGTGCTGCCCTGAATTTGACTCCGACAGGTTTTATATATTCAAACACCAGTATATAGATGTACATTTCAAAACAACTCGTTTATTGCTGACTGCTTTCTGTTTACGTCATCACCACGTAGCTGATGACATGTAGAACGTCCCTCTGCTCTCCTCCTTTTATACAATCTGCTCCGTCTCATGTGTGTTTAACCTGTTTTATCTCCACCTGTGTTAAATCAACACTTCACGTTACTCATAAGCTATTGAATACAAGTTAATGCATTTCTTTCCTACTGTTAGAATTTGTGTGTGTGTATATATATACGGGTGAAAATGACAAAAATCAATGTTTGCATGTATTGAAAAACCAAATTGAGATTGTGTTAATTTTAAATTGGGCAGGATTGATCGGTCAGAGATAGTTTGGATTTCAGCACGACTGTCGGAATGTTTTTTTTTTCTTCCCTGTGAAGGGTTATGTCGAGAATTGAAAGAACGCAATAAAAAAACTGGGCAAAAGAGTGTCTGGCATGCTACTGGTCTGATTTTGTTTCCTTCCCGCTTGTTGTTGCAGTCCGGCAGGTCGAACCGGTTCTCCGGGTTTCAGGGTATTCAGTGTCCTGAACTGAGGTTTTGACACGGCGCTGACGTCGTTCATTCCTTGGGCATGACAACATTTCTACTGTGGAAACCCCAAGAAGAACTTTTGACGATTAATGTGTGTTAAAGCACAAAAGTGATGTGAAGCACTTGGGGGTCCGGTTCCCTCTGGAGCTCTAATGATGTAAATTCACTCGCTGAGGTTTTCAATATGAACACAAAACTGTTTCTGCACATTCCAGTTTTTGTTTTTTTTGGAACATTTTTCACCTTTAGTCCACTTCTACTGTTTGACATTTGACCAGATATTGGCGATAATCGGCTAATCGCCACATCACAATGACCTCCGTTATATAACACAAACTTTTTGTCATTCTCCAATTAAAGATGGGTTAATGTGGTTTGATTGACAGGCAGTTTATACAGTGAATCCAGGAAGTTCATTGGAATTTCTATTGTGTCGGTGGCACTTCCCCCAATGCACAGAGACAAAAAAAAAACTTGTAACCCTGCCATGTTTTCCACTCCCCTCACCTGTCAGTGATGATATAAAGCCCTGAGCTCACCAAACAGGGGTACCAGACCTCTAGCTGACACCAAGCTCTCTGCTGAAGGATTTTTTCATCTTTTGACTCAAACAAGAAGCCGACAACCACACCAAGATGGGCAGAGTACTTATTGGAATCATTGCAGTCGTTGCCTCCTTCATGCTGGGTAAGATTAAACAACATGAATGACAGAAAACTCCATATATACAATATACAGTGACAAAATGACCATTTATGAAATAAAATATACACCAGAATAAAATATAATGTAAGAGTATATAAACAAATATGAATTTGTTATAACGGAGTTGTATTACACTGTTTGTGAGAATGTGTGCGTGTTAACTAAAGCAGATATAATGTTGATTTTAAGACAGACAAACGTCACGATTAATTCAACTTTCAACGCACAAATCAGAGTAACTTAGTTTGTTGAGTCTTGTACTTTTTTCCAGAATTTTTAAATTCTGTGGTAAAATAATTTGGTCAGATAAAAGAAATCAACTCGTTCATTAAGAAATTTACTCCCAGACTACTTGACCTGAGGCGGTATGTGAATACCCTTTGTATTACCCCATTCATGTGTCCAGCCATGCGGATTTCGGTAGAAAGTAGTTTAAATAAAGACTTCGATGGTGAGGGCTTTGAGCGACCCACAGTAATACAAGCTTTACCTGTTTTCCCTGTGACCCTGAATTCGGGTGAACTGATCCGTTTTGTTTTCTTTAAACTTCAGACCTGTAGATTACTCAGATCTGTCAGTCAACTCCTGTGTGCTGTGAAACAACTTCACACTGGCAGTCTGCAAGGATGAAGAAGATTTCCAAATATTTCACCTGATTTAGCTTGGGCAGTAGTTAAGTCAGGGGTTTTGTGTTTGAATTTAAATCCAGCTGTGCAGCCTAAAGGGTACTGCCCTTCCTTAGGCTTTCAGCTACATGAAAATTCAATGCCTTTTACAACTAAATGTGTTGTTAACTCTTTTGTTTTCCATTTCGGTCTTACAGTGGACTCCCTGACTTGCAACAAATGCAACTTTGGTCTGGCGGGCCTGTGCCTGAGCTCCTCTTCGATGGAGTGTGCAAACAGCACCTACCAGTGCTTCACAGGAAAAGCGAGTAAGTTGACTCCTAAACGCTCTCAGATTTTTCCACAGCCTGACTTCAGCACATCTCAGCCACTCCCAAATACTGAGAGCCAGTTAGTTATTTTCCACCTCTGTAATGTCGCCCTAACCCAACCCTCTCTCCTCAGCTTTCTCCATCTCCACCGTGGGCTTCAACACCCAGGGTTGCATTGAGCCAGCAAGCTGCAACAAGACTACCAACAGCACCCTGCTGGGTGTCAGCTATTCCACCAAAGTCGATTGCTGCTCAACAGACAAATGCAATCCCACCACCGTCAGCGGTGCCCCGTCCACCAAGACGACTCTGACCGCCGCCGTCGGTGCAGCTATGCTGGCCTCCGTCTGGGGAAGCATGTTGTGATGATCCTAATGAAATCCCACTCTGCACGGCAAAAAAATGAATTCAAGTAAAATGAATGCAGCAGCAGCCTGATGCTCTTGACATCTATTTGAGTTCTGATTAATTACCAAGCAGATTTCTTTCAAAAGATCAAAAAGCACTATCCTTAATCATCTCTTTGGACATTTAATGAGCTAAAAGATAATTATTTATATGTTCTTGTTCTACTGTGACAATCTAATGTTCATAGCTCAGGTCTGCTGGATATTTGACACTTGCATCGTCAGGGTCCGTTTGTGCATTGACCATTATGTCCCCCATAACCCAAACTGTTGTGTTTACATCATGGAAGTTGATCAATGGGATGTTTCAGGAGAACATTGAGATCGTAAACCTTCTATGTTGGTTCTAAATGCATTTCTTTCTTTTTTTTATCCTTTTAATCCGCTTTGTACCAAACTGGACAAAATATTCAAATCAAATAAAGACAACCCTTAAAAAAACATCTGCATCTGCGATTCTTTCTAATACACTACATCCCAGGAAAAAGGAAGTTCATTTTCCTGTCCTATAATTATATTAATAACATAATTAATAATACTCTTTTGTTTAAATTATTTTATTTTATTTTACTTTTATTTTTAAATGGATGTATTTATAATTAGTGTTGGGAAAGTAGTGTTAAATTTAAGCCGGGGGTATATATTGGGGTATATATTAAGCAAATGTATTTGGTTTTTAGGACTAGATTGATAATAAACTCGGATGTATAATTTATTTTAACATCAGTGTACTATTTCAGACTTCAAAGCAAAACTACCCAAAGATACCCAGGCAAAATATACATTTAATCTAGAAAAAAGGAGAATAGAGTCCTGTGGTATTTCCACCACCTCTTATCTCAGCACAAGTCATAAAAAACAAGTCATGTTTTACACACTCCGGTGCAGCAGGTGGCGCTGTCGTGTCCAGGAAACAGAAGGTTCAGGTGGGAGAGTAACAGTAAATTGGAGAAGAATATTCTTTTCAGCTTGACTCCTCATAACTGCTTTACTTTAACTTGATTTTTTGCTGATTCTGGACAGTTCTAGTCCAGCTGATTGAGTCCTCATGTGAACTAACTGAGGGTCTTCGTGAAAACACGAAAACAAACGTTGTACAAAACAATTAACAACCCAATTAAGTATGGATCCCTCTCCAGCAGTAGATATCTCATGTGCAACCAAAAATATCTGCTTCATTCGATATACAATCTATTCTGGAGAATAGAGATCCAGGAGGACAAAAAAAAGCTGCAGGAAGTGTCGCCAGGTGGCATCTGCACCCTGCGACCTGCGACCTCCTCCCTACCACGGTCACCAGGAAGAGGACGGACCACCGGGAGAAGTGAGAGTTTTGCAGGGTGGTTGAACAGTTTTCAAGGCCCGGTGGAAGAGTGGGTTACACATGTGCTCTCTTCCTTTGTCCGTCATCTTTCCCAATATATTGTAGCTCATGAGAGCAGATGTGCAGTGCCTGAGTTAGCATCGCTCCTCATGCTTGCCAGGTTTGTACCTGCGACAATGCTGAGGATGACAAACATCCCTTGACAGCAAACTTGCGGTGCAGCCACACCTACCTGTGTATCCTAAAGCAGGGTGGTGGTTATTTCTGGCTGTACATACACACTTAAAAACCCTATAAAAAGAAACATTAACTTTACCTTAATGTGAGAAACATATCACATATACATTCATCTGTAAAACACAGTGGTATTTCTATATTTTTAGGCAGCATTTCATTATAAAATGTATTAACACCGACTCTGTTGGGTGTTGGCTCTGTTTGCAGAGGGAGGCTGTAAATCATGTGGACTCATAATATCAGCTGGTCTTTCTGACTTTGTTTGTCATTTTCAGTTCCTGCTACTTTTTTATTTTAAATCTGCTACGTCTCAAATAAAAAAATATTTTACTTTTTACTCACTACACCTTTTTGACGGCTGTATCTTCTCTGCAGATCGACTTTTTACCGTCACTGCTCTGACTGCTTTAGACAAAAATGACCTTTACCCGACAAACAAGGTTTAAAATTCTGTCATCACTGAAATGAATCTAAGACTTAACATTGTAATAATAATAAAGAGACCTGGTGTCTATAAAGCAAACAGCAGAGTCGTCTTTGTCTGTTCTGCAATGATTAGCATTACTGTTTGTTGGCCGCCTGAGCTGCAACTTGATTAATATCATATTCTCTTGTATGTTCGGGGGGTTTGAGTGGATGACCAGTGTGGAAGCTTAATGAGTTGCACCGTTTGTGCTACTGTGTAAACTTGCTACCTAATTTAAAAAACAACATACTTGGAAGTATTTTTTGACTTCCCTCTGAGCAATGGGAGTTTACCAGCAACGAGCAGGTTTCTTCCTCGTCTCCAGACTGGACCACAAAAACCTGTTGAACCTCATTTTCGTCTCTCATCTCGTTGAGCGTTATCTGTAAACTTTTTCATTCCCCTCTGAGACGCTAACCTGACGGACACGTCTGTTTAGACGACATAAGTATTAAAACAAAAAGACGGAATAACCCCAAGAAGGATGAACAACTTTTGGAAAGCGCTGGCCTTCCTGGGTTGCTTCGTAGCAGCAGGTAAGTTGAGGGTAACTCATAAAATAAGAAAGATTTCAGAGGATCAATCGTTAAAGCTTCATCTTAAGTCACACAACTAAGGCAAGTTATGTTATTGTAATATTAATTCAAATCCTTCATACATCGATGTCTCTCCTACAGATGAAGGTCTGCTCATCTTACCTTAAACCAACTTGTCTGTATTGAGCACAGACAAGATTCAATCTAAAGGGTTTTTTAATCAAATGCATCTTAACGATATTGACTAATTGTCACAAATTTAGTGTTTATGTTGTAAACAAAACATGCTACCGACCATGTGACTACTGAATCATTTATTCCAAATCACAAAAAAGAGTATTTGTTGGATTCTATAAGAAAATGAATTACAATAATACAGAAACTGAATATAAACTAAAGTACATGTGTAAGAAAATGCATATATTGCTCTTCTGATTCATTCATAAAGGGTGATTACGTAGTTTATTCCATCACTCTTCTAGCCATCAAATGATAAATATGGGACCAGGCTTTGTGGTTTCACCGCAAACGCCTAAAATGCTTGACTGAACAGTACACAAACTATCTGATACGGATATCAGGACTTAGGTATCTAAGAGAAAGACGTCATTGTTTTTGTTCACTCTTATCACACCATCGACTAAAGGCTTCTCAGAAATGTTCAACATTTAAGGAAGCAAGACTGCTAGACTGCTAAAAGGATTGCGGCTTGAATAGATGCGTCATTGTGGTCACTATCACGATTGATATGCTCGTAAAAGTATAGAATATCCCTGGAGGAATGACCTCAGAACACAATTAACTTTACTGTCATCTGTTTGAATCACAGAACTATCGTCACAAAATATATCAAATGTATCCGTCTTCCACTTGAATTCAGCTTTCCTGCTTTGTATTCAACAAAGAGTAGTAGAATGAATATAATATATAAGACATTTTGGATGCTTCACAGCAGTATGGGGGAAATTAACACCAAAGTAAAAACACTGCTACAGTGTCTATCTGTATAAAAGCATCCAAAGTATGTCGTTCAGTGAGTTACTGTTATTTTTTTTTCTTCCATCCCTGGAACAGCGCAGTGCCTGTCCTGTCGCCAGTGCCCTATCGGCATATTTGGCTTCTGTATCTTTGGAAGTGATACCCCATGCAACAACGCAACGGCGAGCTGCTACAAAGGAGACGCAAGTAAGGATCCTACTGCATATACTAACAAACTAGAAAGTAACTCTCAAGTGAGAGTTGAAACAAACAATCCAGCACTCACGTTGCACAAAATCACCCGATAAACATGAAGTTTCCATTATAGTGCAGAGTTAGACGGAAAACTGAATGTCTGTACCTCAGTGAAAGTATAGTTTCCATGTCAGAGTTACTTAAAGGTCAAGTGTGCAGAATCTAGCGCCATCTAGCGATACAGTTGGAGATTGCAACCCCTCACCTCACCCTTGAGATGCTATGGTAGCCTGCATTTACTTATGATCTAAAAGCACAGTTTGCTTGATACATTACAACTGCCATGAGAGATTAAGATTGATATTGAAGTAAAGGTTCATGGATAAACAGTTAGCATAGGCATAGTCAGCAGGGGCTGCACTGTTTTCATCGTCTCACATCTTTTTCTTTTATCACTTTTGCTTTTAAGAGTTCAATGCCACAGGGACGCTCGCTCTACACACCCGCGGCTGCCTGGACAACGACCTGTGTGGGAAGACGCTGACTGGCAGCCTCCTCGGAGTTCCTTATACCAGCAGCTTCGAGTGTTGTACTACAGACCGTTGTAACGGTGCCACGTCCGTCCAGGTCTCCATGACTGTGGCTGCCTGCGCTGTCGTTCTGTCCTGTCTGCGGGGCATGTGGGAGTTGTAGAGTCTCACTCCTCAGCTCTCCTGTGTTGCGGCTGCTTTCTCTTTGCTTTGCAAATATAGATCTGGATCCCATGCAATCCTAAACTAACAACAGTTAGTACTCTGTTTCTTCCGACATTCCCACATGAAGAGATAATTTATCTAATCAATTAAATGCTTGCTGATAATTGTTAAAAAGTACATCATTTGTCTTCTTTGTTTCGTGTCTTCATCAAAAACACTCAAAAATGGGGAGTTAGGAGGCTAATTGCAGATGTTTTTATGACTGTTTATTTAGGATTTACTATATTGTAGCAACCCAGTGGAAGAAGATGGGGAGAGTTTCTTGCTTTTTATTCTTTTATTAACTTAATGTTATACAGGCTACTGTGGGCCGTAACCAACGCCAAAAGAAGCACACTCAAAAACCAACAACAGGTGCAGTTTCTCCCGCCAGTCTAACTATTTCCGGTTTCCCGAACCGGAAGAACACCCCTTAAACTGAATAGCTGTAAACACCCTAACACACATGTGTAGACCAACTAAACACAATAACAGGAAACACACTAAACAAATATGCAGTCCGTTACAATATTTAACAACAAAATACATAAAGATTTCATTATTTCCGCAACAAAATGGACACGACTTTGCAGCCATATCTAGAGCTTCAGTTTAGGAACATATATGATAACACATTCAGGTTACCTGAAATACTTTGTGGATTTAAGACATTTGTATTCTATTTTAGTCACAGCTTAGTTAGTTGTGCACTTTATTGAAGTTATAAGCACATGTTGATCACCTGGCTATGACGCTGCACATCAACATATTAATTTCAGTCAATGATCAGATTCTCTATTCCTTTTATATATTTCTGCACTTTTTGAAGCCTATTTAATGTTTTAATCTGTACAAAAGTAATAATGAAAAGTCAAATCAGACATTGCTACAAACTACAAATTGGTCAAAAATCTCTTCCACAAGCAGCAAAAACTGTGTTTTTGGAAAAGAAAGAGATAAAATCAGCCTAAGAGATACACAAAAACACTTTTTTCAGCTAAAAACATATGTATAAGGATATTTAGTAGTGTTTGGATTCTTCATGTTGTTATAATGTGCTTGGGGCCTGCCGACTGCAGGTTGAAGCTCTGCTATTGCAATCGAATAATCATGCTGAATTTGCAGAAAGTCTACTTCACACTATGTCTGTCCAGCACACAGGGATTGCGAAACTGTGATCAAACTGTCAAGTAGTTTGTGCCGATGAAAGAAAAGAACCAAGATGCTGTTTCTGCACTGCCTATATTTCACCTGAGATATTTTCATTAACATGTTTTATTGGCAGTTTCCCATTAGAATGGGAATGTTTGTGACCCGGCCGCTGTTGGAAGCAATCAGAGCCCAAACTAATCCCCTTAGTCTTGGCTCACTTTCACAGCGGCCACTTTGGCATGCAATAAAACGGTAAACAGAGGTGTAATTGATCATATTAACTATACTCCTTTACTACTTAGTGTCAAAGCCATTCCAGTGAACCAGCATCCAAAAAAACAGGACCATGGCCTCCCGAAATGTACCAGGGCAATATTTCATGTTATTGATTTTTACTCTGCGATGAAATGTCAAAAAGGGCCTACAGAACGAGCAGATGATATTAAAAGTAGTGCAATTCTGCAACTGTATTAGTGCATGTCCTTAATGTCTGTGCTTTCTGTCCTTTAGAGGCCACCATATAAAATGGTCTAAAAATAGCTTTAAACTTTAGAAGTTTAATTAGGTACTTATAAGAAGATGAATGTTTAATCCTGCTACTGGGGGTCTCTTAATATAAATATGACTGTGATAAAGTATGTTGTGAAGTAGCATTGGATCATGGGAGTTGATGTTTCACCAGCATCGCCATCAATACAGTCCGCTTCTCCTATTGGTCATCATTAAGGTGGTTAGAGCTGAATTATCTGCAGAGGTCTCCTCCTCTCCAAATCAAACGATGATTAAAACTGCTGCACATTTTGAAGACAGCAGGTCCACCTCCTTCAAGGCCACAGGTTCTCCTGGTCAGCAGTTTCTTACAATAGTGGCGGACACCTCAACTCTCTGGTGATATGCTGCCCCCTGCTGGCTCGAAGGGTGTTTATTTGACAACCACATGATACCTTTAAGGTTTTTTTCTTTACATTTGAAAATTGTCAAAAACGTTTTGGATAATGAAGGTACACAAGTCAAGAAAATATGGAACCGAGTTGTTTTGATGAATTTTAATGCAGCAAAGTTGCATATTTTGCATTTTACTTGTGCCCAATAGTAAACAAGCCCTTGTGACAGATATGTTTTTAAGAAGGATAATCTTTCAGGTGTAAATTAAGCCCCTTCTCCCACTCTTCTGTGGCTCCGGAGCCAGTCCGTCACCGGCTATTTGCTGAAGGCTCAGCCCCTCATGCACCGCAGGAAATGGAGGAACCGTGATGAAGAGTGTCGCTGCAGCCGAGTGAGGGAAGCAGAACTGGGTGGGGAAACTCAGCAGCAACAGGCGACAACTACCAACACTTATAGGTACATTCACAAGCTCAACACCCGCTTTAATTTAACATGTAAGCATTCTTTACAGGTCGAAGACATCTTGTTTAAAGGTTAACAATGTCTGTGTAACTTTTACAACGTCTACTTTGTCTGTGTTTCTTCACTGGGACGTGTGTAGCGGAAGATTGGCTCGGCTATGCGAGTGTCGAAGTGCCCTCATGTAGAAAAAAAACTAACCAATTTCGACTTTTTATGACGAGTTTTCCCCCAATTTCCAGCAGGAAAAGCTCCCGTGTGTTCGCCAGGTGAAGATGAGCGACGCCAACCAGCCCAAAGTTGAACTTTTTGTGAAGGTAAGCGACTTGATTGATGGCGAGGAAGAAAAAAAAAAGAAGAAAAGTGACGCGACATTAGTGTTGGCACGTCAAGCGACTGTGAGACTGTTCGAGAACTTGGCAGGCTTGAAATGTCGTGTTTGTTTTCGCTTATCTTATCTTTTCATCGGCGTTTAATTTGTCTGTTATCTGTATAAACTAGACCGCCCTTACACGGGTCATAGTGACGAAGACTCAGCATGACTCTGCTGACTCACAGGGCTGCTTAATCTTATAACAGGCACATTAAGATGATGTGAAGGCGACTTTAATCTATATTTAGTAGGTTATCCAGACAGGGTAATCCCATTTTCTTTCACTGAAAAGCATGCCCCGTAGTAACGGATGTGGATTTCTCTCATCCATGATGAATCCTTGGTATGAACAGAAGCGTGCAGCCCTCAACTTTCCTCTCCAGGAAGTAGAAAGATTCTTTCTAAATGTTGGTTTCCATCAACCTCATCTCTTGATACCCGTCACTAACAGAATATCTGATTCCAGTCAAAAAGGATTTACTGTAACTGCATCTACAAGCCGCTCGAGAGTATGACTGAACATGAAAGATGCTGTCTGGTCGTTTCCTGTTGGCTGCACATGATGCTTCAAGCTGCAGTTTAACTTTTATAAGTTTATAGGAGTATTTTTTTTACATTTCTTTGTTTTGTTTGTAAAAGTAAATGGAGCGACTGGTGGAAATATTAGGCACATTAATCAAGAATTAAAATAATTTGCCTCAACACCTCTTGTATTAAAAGACGAGGGAAATGAATTGCTTGTCAACGTTGTCAATATGCTGTATATTTGTAGCCGCTCACTAATTCACAGGCACTAATTTCCGCCCTTGTTGCTCAGTACTCGTTGCTGCTTTATATTGCACACAAACAGTTTGGGACTTCGGAGCATCAAAACCAGTTGTTCAGGTTGTTTATGCAGCAGAGCTGAGCGTCTCAAGCTCATCTATTTTTTGCTCCTTTTCCTTCCCTTCAACCTAAAAATAAAATTTTAAAGGTCATCGTGACCCCCCTCTTCCTCCCCAGACTTACAAAAAGTCTTTCTCTTCCTTGTCAAATCTGTCTGGCCACAAAGAGCCAAAATACAAGCAAATGCATGAAGATATAAGATGATAATAAAAGCATTTTGTCTTCCAGGCCGGGAGCGATGGTCAGAGCATCGGCAACTGTCCCTTCTCTCAACGCCTCTTCATGGTGCTGTGGCTGAAAGGAGTCACTTTTGATGTGACCACTGTGGATATGAAGAGGTAGCAGACTTTCTTCTCTCACTGCCCTGCACGTTTTTTTTTTTAATTAACCCAAAAGTTCTTTTTAATAAGATACACAGGTGATTTGGTTCTGATTTTAGTGAAAGCAAGTCATTTCCTGTGTTTTCAAATGTTCCCGCAGCTGCCATGTCCTTCTTCCATTCCTCTCCACCTGTTTAACCTCCAACACTTGTTCTGATTCCTCTGACCGCCTCGCTCCTCCTCCGTATGTCTGACTTTCCTTATTTCCGTCTACTAACAGGAAGCCAGACATCTTGAAGGACCTGGCCCCCGGCGCCCAGCCGCCCTTCCTGTTGTACGGCAGCGATGTGAAAACTGACACCAACAAGATAGAGGAGTTCCTGGAGGAAAATCTCTGCCCTCCGAAGTAATCCCTGCATCCACCTGTTTCCTTTTTGTTTTATTTTTGTTTTGATATTTGTCATCCTCATCTGGGAATGTATTCCTCTGTTGTTCAGGTATCCTCGTCTGGCCGCTCGTAACCCCGAGTCGAACACAGCGGGCATGGACGTCTTCTCCAAGTTCTCCGCTTATGTCAAGAACTCAAACCCTCAGACCAACGAAAGTGAGTGGAATATATTTTCTCTCCAAAATAAAAGCCTTTCCTGCACCCAGACTTTAGCTGCCTTGCTCTGACAGAAAACCAGCACTGTAACCAAACAACAATATGCAGCTTAATCATGTCAATCACAAAGTTCCTGTCACCTGCCTGAAGTTGTGATTAGCAAGTGTTTACTTTCTGTACATGCACATGTGCTCAGATCTCGAGAAAGGCTTGCTGAAGGCTCTAAAGAAGCTGGACGACTACCTCGGCTCCCCACTTCCTGATGAGATAGACGAGAATAGCGCCGATGATTTCACTTCCTCGTCCCGCCCCTTCCTGGACGGCCAAGAGCTTACTCTTGCCGACTGCAACTTGCTGCCTAAGCTCCACATAGTGAAGGTAATCTTCTGGTTCACGCAGTGGGGATGAATAGATTATGACGTTCAGTTTCTGAAGGCTTGTTGATTTCCAAAATAGACTATCCTGCCTCTCAAACTCTTTTCTTTCTTCCATTTCAGGTTGTGTGTTTAAAATACCGAAACTTCAGCATCCCTCAGTCTCTGACCAACCTGTGGAGGTACCTGAACGCTGCGTACGCCCGGGAGGAGTTTGCCTCCACCTGCCCGATCGATGACGAGGTCCACATCGCCTACTCCTCTGTAGCTAAAGCTCTCAAGTAGGAGAAGAATAGGAGGGAAGGGGGTGCAATTCATGAAAGTAATAAACAAAAGCTGCAAACAAACAAAAATACACAGTTCTGGTTCAGCCAGGTATTAACAACTCTCATAATGGGACGATACATCGTTCATATATCCTTCCAGATTCGCTTTGTTAGATGTTTATTGGTAAACAGGTTTTTTTTTTTCGTCATAAAAGGGATGCTTTGTTATTGAGAGGCGTCAATTCACGTCTTTAGGAAAACAAGGGAACACATTAGTCACACAAAGATGATGTCCTGTTAGGAGCTGATAAAAAACAAACTACATTTGAACTGTGGCTGAATTTATTTAGCTGACACATGTCACCCAGGTTCATCTGGATCTTCAGCTCTTGAGAAAATGAATTAACTCCTGGATGCTTGTTTATCAAGCTTGCAGGGAAACACATGCATTTGCATGTCAGATTTATCGTCACATTTACTGTCTATATTTTGGGAAATTCTACGGATGCAGAGCTGCCTTCCAGATCAAACCGTTACCTTGGAAGCCTCAGACAAGCTGATTCAACTTTCGGTTTTGGTATTAAGTGACTAGTTGTGTATCATCACCTGCCGAAGTGTCTTTTTATGGTATTTCCGTCAGTGACGGAAGAAAAGCCTTCTACACTTTAATCTTTATTGAAGCCAACTTATATTTGCATGTAACGTGTAACGTGTAACATGTAGGCGTTTTCTTCATCGTAGTGCACGTCAGGCAGGAAAGGGAGGAGCTTTCTGCTGTAAGGCGGTTGGGCTGAAAGCATTTTGATACAGGAAACTATTTCAATAGACTCTAGCTTCCCCTCTCTGTTCTGCCACAGCCGGTGTGAAGGATTATTGGAGATTACCGAGCTTGTTGTGATCCGCTGTAAGGACCTGTGGCCAACAGTGCATTTTGTTCTGCCTGTCATGTATGAAGGGTTTTTTTTTGGGTAATATAAAATAAAGAGTTGAGGTTTTGAGTGCAATGGTTCTGTCGCAGGAGGTTCGATGTCATAGCACACAGCCCAACCAGTTTAAGATTGAAGGATAAACCTGACGACACTTTTCATTTGTCTTACTGTCAACAAACCACATGAAAGGTCCAAAATGATCAGAACAACTGTAAAATTGGGTCACTCATTCATTTTTGTAAAAAAGGCAGCGTGCTTCCCTTAATCTGCTGTGCACTGTTGTTATTAATAAGACATTTCAGCCACAGATTAATACACTTGTGTGAGTGTTTGCGGTTGAAGGAACATGTCACCCGGTGTTACATCGTCACTCATCCATGTGGCTTTTGTCGTCCATAGACAGTCATTTAATCAAACTTAATTCACCTGTGATTCTGGAAAAAAAAATCGAATGTGCTGTAATTAATCAAAAAAAATGTAAAATGCTAACATTAGCGCGCAGCTTCAAGCACAACTGTGCCTCGATACAGCGTCAGAGAGCTGCTGAGGTACCTGTTAGTGGGATCAATGCACTGCTGGGTTTGGTCTTTTCATGTCGTTTTGACAATAAGAGAAAATACAGAATAGCGCTAGACTTCTCCATCAATTCAAACCTTGTATATTTAATGAATCACAGTTTAAACTAATGATCTTGTGTAGTCTAAAATTCTTGTACAAGTGACCCAAAAATCGCTTGGAAGAACTGGAGCTAGTAATGATGACAGGCCTTGTCCAAGTATAGCAGCAGCTTGTGATGACGATTACGTTCATTAAGAAAACAACCTAAGTGCAATTTAATCAGATTAAAAAGACAATCTTGTAGACAGTGTTTCATTCTATTGGACGTCCAGTGGGAGCACTGACGAGTATTTTTGTACAGATGTTTGGTCATCCTCTCCTCATCTGAGCTGCGAGGTGGAATGTGTGAGTCCAAAACTATTTGACCTGACTGAACTGTTAATTACCAATTAAAGCGACAGATTCTGATTAACGTCAGTGCTTTAGTTTAGTGTTTTCTTTTCCGACTGTAAGATTTGATTCTACTTCAGGGACCATTTTAACGCACTTCCTATGTTCATCAAAATGTTACTTTATTTAGATATAGATGTTTTTAACCTTGCTGTTTGGAACTCCTTTCTTCTGATGCAATGTATTTTATTTGTTACGAGACCAATAATGTGCATTTCACATTGTTTCCCTCCAAATATTGTTTATTCGTTAAAAGCTCCGTCCACAGAATGAAAGCAGTTGTGTCTAAACCAGTAGATGTACATCAACAACGCAGACAATCAATCTAATAGCTGAAATGTACGTTTCTATTGTGAATTTACTACTTCAAAGCTCTTACATTCAATTATTGATAACCCAATAAAATCTTCTTAATAATAAATGATGGCTTGTGTTTTTTATTCGGTTCCAGGTTCCTTGGTCATTAACATGAAGGTGGCCAAGAAGAACGCGTACACGAAGGTGCAAACAGCAAGTTCATACGAGCCTCGTTAGAAACTGACACAGTCGTGACTGTAAACATGTCACTCAAATACAGCAATTTAAATACGAAATGCATTAAAGATATAGAAGTAGTACACAAACATGAAGCATCATACTGAGGTGAGTTGATTTTTCAGCCATGTGATTAGTTTTACTTTACTGTACTTGAGTACTTGCCCACTCGCTTGTGAGAGTACAGTTTCATGCAATTTCTCCGAGTTCAAATATATCTTTGTTTGTTGTTAAGCGTGACCCAGGCTGACCTCCATCTCTGCTGCTCAGAACAGCAGCAGGGGACCGAGTGCAGGCAGCAGGCAGAGCACCACTTGTCCCCACCGGAGGGCAGCAACGGACACAGCCCCGTTACAAAGGTCCGTATCACAGCAGACGTTGGTGTAGTTGAAGTAGAGGCCGGAGGTGTATTTCTGCCCGCTCACGCCACACTGGGAGGGAACGGCGCAGCTCTTCTCGTACATCGTCAGTTGAAGAGCGCCTGCGAGAGCAGAAAAATGATTTAAACCGTGTTCTGCGGCGGATGTCGCCCTTCTATCTTTCACCACATCCCATTCACATGCAGAACTCTGGGTTCAGGGTGCATGTGGGAGAAGAGCGTCGGCCTCTGATGAGGACAGGGAGTGTTTTACTCGACTCCACGGTGCCCACAGGGCTATTCTTAGAGATAATTTGATGTCATCAAAGGCTTTAGTGAGCTGATGACAAACAGTGCTGAGACCTAATGAGTTAGTCTTTTGTTTGTCAGTCGTTCGTTTGTTTTTGAAAGAAAGAATCTTAGAGAGGCTGCTGGGACCGACAATTCACTTCATTATCGATTAGTGAATGATTAATCATTTCATCCATTGAATGTGTGCAAATAAAAACAGCTGCTGTGACATCGATCCAGTCCCACTAGAAATCAATCACATGCTTGAGTTTGTCTTTTGTTATATCATCGAATTAATAGATTGTTGTGGGTCGAGCACACATGTGTCCACTTCTTGTTAATTAAAACCATCACTATGATGGTTTTCTTTCATCTTCAGGCGCCTGTACTGAGTTAACAGGGGAGGAAATGTAACGACAAAGACATCTTCACATGTGAACGTTGTCCCAATCAGATTGAAAGAATAGAAATCTTTATTTCGCTTCAGCCACAGTCAGTGGGCTTCAACACAAAGCCAAAACTCACAAAATGCAGCACAATTGGAGGCTTTGTCCTGTAGTTTTAGACCATTGTGCCTCAGATTCTAAGAAAATGCTCTCATATGCATAAACAGCTCCAGTATAAACATTCACTCTCTCACAGATCTCACCTCGTGTTCCTGTCGCTGTACTGGACAGGCAGCGCTGCCCGGCCGGGCACTCTTGGGGAAACTTAACGCAGTCCATAGGAGAGATCGCCGGGAACAAACAGGTATAACAGCTCAAACAGGCTGAGGGAAACAGAAGAAAAAGCTTGTCGTGATCTCCTCTAATACCCAGACAGCGATAACGATATCTGAGAGCTGAAGATTTCACAACGATACATTGGCCGATACTCCCTAATAGACACATCAAGATGTTTCTTAACAATCTCAACATTTTTACTGTAGTTTCCATCTTACTCATCAGCTGTATGAATCAATATCAATATATTTGCTACGATCGATATCGACAGGTCAGACTGATTTTTGATGAAATGGCACAGTTGGATCATCACATCACTTCTTAAAGCTTTGCTTGGCCTCCATTGGAATATAAGCCATGAAACAATTCCAGTAAACAAGCAACTGTATTAGTTCAACATTCAATCTGTATGTGTGAACAGGTTTCAACCTTCAGAAGATAAAAAAAGGCTGTTTGAATGTGAGTTCTTAGATATAAAACCTATTTGCTGTGTGTCACACATACTTGCCAGTGGAAGACCACACAGGAGCACGAGCAGAAGTGGTGAACGATACATGATGCTTTCAATGTCTGTCAAAATCTCTTCCTGAGACGTTTCGATTCTGTCATTGAACTAACATCTGCAGACGATCCTCCGCCCAGATTGATCGTTTCCCGTCTTGAGGTCCAAGTCCACGCCCTCCTTCTTCCTCCACTGTATTTTTTTGGGTTAAGCTAATAAAGTACAAATGTTATATTTAGTGTCAGCAGCCTCACTTCACCTACGAGTTTAAGTCACTCTTCTTCTTGTCCACTACCTTTTGTCTAATTCGAATATCCACGTTACTCGGACCGTCAGTGTCTCCTCCCTTAAAACCTTTTATTTAATTGTGTTAACCATCATCAGCTGACAGAGACGCCTGAGAATGACGAGCATGTTTGAGGTTTGTGTTCATTTCTTTATTGCAGTCTCTTGCCCAAAAGAGCATCTTAAAATCGATGCTCATCAGCGGTTCACTGTTTGAAATAAGTTACTGATACTTGTAGAAGAAGTGAGCGACGAACTTGAGAGGAAAAGATGTTTATGTTTTCTTTGAGGCGATGATGTTCTCTGGAAAGCAGATTGACGATACAGAGGAGGATGAGGCTGGAGTTTATGGCTAAACATTGGTGATGAGATAGTGATTCTCAAAGTGTGTGTGTGTGTGTGTGGGGGGGGGGGGTCTCCTTGGGGGTTCCAGGGGTCCACAGCTAAAAGGAGAATCATTTATTTTCAATATATTTCAATCTTTATGGTCGTCAGTTTCATATACTTTATGTAAAGTCATGAATCTTATTTGGGGTCTGATGTGTGTCAGTGTGGGGTCCTTGATGTTAGAGTTGACCTCTGACCTTATTAGGAACAACAACAAAAAACATTTCTAGTTTTCAGTAGTGTTGCTTTTTAAATAAATCATCCTGTTAATCCTCATGAGATATGTTTTATATGTTTGTATATAGTGTGAGTTCTACAGGAAAGAGTCAGCAGAGTGGAGAAGGAGTCAGCATCTCACGGAGAAAAAGAAACTGAGAGAAAGTCCGCGTGAGAGAGAGAGAGAGAGAGAGAGAGAGAGAGAGAGAGAGAAGCAGTATAACTGAGTTATCCTTTAGGTGTAATGGGAGACGTGAGGGCAGCATGCTGGACGGTCTGCTGACAGTGGTCTTGTGATGGAGGGAGCCAAGCGTGCTCTCAGCCTGAATAAGCTGTTTACCAGTTGATTAATGAGACGGCAGCACACAATCAAAAGCCTGAAAAACTCCCTGGAAATGTTGAGTCCAGCTGCGGTTTGGACGGAACATCACAAACCTTCACTCTCCTCTCTTCTTATGATACTCTCAAAGCACTTTATAAAAATCCTCACATTCACATAAATCACATTCACTCCAGCATCCAACACATTTGCATCGCTCCTGTGCGTGAATTCTAAGGACGTGCAGGCAGTGATGGGATGTGCAGATGCTGAGGAAAAAAAGCAGTGAAGCAGTGAACGGCGATAAATTCCAATCGGAGGGGAGTAGAGGAAAATGTTTTAAACCTGCTGATGCTATGTTGACAGAGATGTTTTGTGTTCTGGCTGAAGGATCTCAGTGGACAGATGGTGTTCTTTAATCCTGTCTGTGCCCTCTCCTTGCCATCTTCCATCCCCCTCTCGCTCTGCACATATCGGTCTGCAATTACATCAAAATCACATGATCGCTTCCTTTGTATACAGATGTATATATATATATATATAATTTATACTTGAGTTCCATCATGCACGCCTGTTGCTGGACTTGGCTGCAGTAACTCAACCTTGACAGTAGAAGGGAATATTGTGCTGTTTTGTTGAGTAACAAAAAAAAAGTAGTTCACTCGCAAAGGCACATTTCTAAACACAAGCTCACAGCCATCTGTTGCCAGAGGCTGCATGTTAACATAGCTGCTGTCCAAAGCTACAAATATTTGTTACCGCAAAGAAGTTTGGTCAGCCCAATAATTGTAAACACAAATCACATAACTGCTATTGAAACCTCTACAGATCTTTTTGTTTACTGTCTGATGGGGCGAGCAGGTTATTCAGTCCAACATCATTTGACCCACATTTCGGGAAAAGCTTAAAGGATTATTTTTTTTGTCATGTCACACAGACAAAAAACAGACTCGTAATATGTCTTAATCTGTGTTGACTTTGAATAGAAAGAGACCACGAAGACCAGAGAAGGCCAGAAAATGTTTAACCTCGTGAATTTAATCAGGTGTTAAACATGTGCATCCATTTATTTAGACCACAAAGATAAAGCTATAGTTAACAAGTAAACAGATGGAGAGAGGAAATACTGATTTAGTACTTTTCTAAACAATTCAGGTCGTCTGGTCCTTAATCCTAGAAAATTACAATATTTTTTTTTAAACAAATAAAAAAAAATTCTATAAGTCATGATTTCATGCCGTTATTGGGAGAGTAATCAGCTTATTGATTAAAGGTAGGGGTGAATTAACGTGATTGACTGCGGGCGGGACATGTGGGGGAGGGGGTGGAAGGGTGGGAGAGCGGTGTCAAACCAATTATGTAAACGAACAGACCGGAAATATGTGTCCTCTGTTAATTAAATAAGAGCGCAACGGTTTGGAAGAGTTTACTTTTCTACAACTGTGTGTTACCTTTTTATTCATAGCTCGACTGCCGTTTTGTTTGATTGTATCATACTCGCTATCATGGAGCCAGTATGGACTAAAAGGTCATTATGTGTTAAGAGTTAGACTCGACATTACGGGTCAAAACGTTAATTTATGTGTTTTATTGTGAAATGCGTAACCGGAAGTAGACTGCATGTTTTATTATTTAAACTTTGCAGGGAGGTAGAGGGAAAAGGAGAGAGAGGATAACGGAAACGGGCTCTGTTTGGAAATTAAATCAAACTGCGGCCGAGCGTGTGACTGATTCACTTTAAAGGTAGGCACATGTGATTTTACACCTCCTTTTGTCCTTTGCGAAACTTCTGCAAATGTCGGTGATAGTTTTTCCCCCGTTGGAAAATATTGAACATCATCCGAGGAATTTAGGAGCATTGAACTGTTGGGCGGTGCAGATCCGACAACTTTAAGATGTTTTCTTGTGCGTTTGCTCCAACTGAATATTAGTCCGCTACAAATTGCGATCACGTTGACATCTTAAACAAAAATCGAGCAGCAAAATCCAATCAGGTAAAACTTTTTGTCACATCAGGTATCATTTATCTCACCGACTTCAAATGTTTGCATGTTGTTTTTGTCAGAATTTGAAGTTGCAAAATCACTCGCAGGTTTCCAAATATGCTGCATTTAAAGTGAATTTCAGCCATTTAGCACTTGATTGGAAACTTCTGAAACAGATTTTGGAAACATCCTCTGTGGAAGCGAACCAAGTCCCTTTCTGCTGCCTCACAGTGGGCGACAGGAAAGATGATAAAAGAGCATTTGTCCCAAAGTCAACCCACTGTCCTAATATGGGAAGGCTCTGCAGCATGCTGGAGGGCTATTGAATACTGTCCTTTATGATCTAACCTTGTAAAACGCTTTGTTCTCAGGTTATTTCACCTGACCTTGAATGTCTCACTTATGCATTTGTTTAGTCTCCTTACGAAGCTTCTACCCATGCACAGAACGTCTTACAATTCAGTGAGATACGGCCCTGAAATGTTTGTATCCCGTAGAAGATGGATGCACTGCATCTGTTAGTTTTCACAATAGTATGAGCCCTTCTTAACGTGTCCATCTCCTGTGGTTTTTAGGCCGGGATCATCTGCTTCTCCATCTGTAAGGATAAAGATGAGGAAGTTGTTTGGGTGCTGAGATGAAAGAAGTTGCAAACAGACAGTGATGAAGATCCTCTCAAATTACTTCCAAGATTTCCTGATTAACTCCAACTGTTTTTTAGAGTTTGAGACCACAAGACTGTAAAGAAGCTGCATCTTTTTATATCCTCCTGCTCATCTCTTTGGCACAACATCGGTACTTGGTAACATTTTTTAATCGCTTTTTAAAAGTCATGGCAAACATCTGCACATATGGCCTTTTCACCCACGCCGTGGTGCGAGGCATCCCAGACACCTTCGGGAAGAGTTGTGACAACAGGGAGATCTCTCTGGACCTGGCCAAGGCTCAGCGCCAGTTCGGTTGCCTGACGGGCGCCCTGAGGCAGAAGGTGGGCCTTCAGCTGATCGAGATCCCCCCCGACCCCGAGCTGCCGGCGAGCTGGAGGATCGAGGATGTGGCGATCATCCAGGGAGACACGGCGCTCATCACCAGGCCCTTCAAACATCAGAGGCGCAGCGAGGTAACACAAAGAAAAGGGCTTTAGTTTACCAAATCTGCAAAGCTAATCCACTGATGATGCACTTGATCTTGCTTTTGTCAAAGTGGCTGTACGGAGCTTGTTTCATGTTTTAGTTGCATTAGAGCTGAAACAATTAGTTAAGTTGATAAGTGGAGTGGTGAGCTATAAATATTCTCCGGGGCTTCACACATGTACATCCGGTTTTTCTTTGTCTTCTATGATTCTTATAGATTGTGGACTGTTGAGACTAAACTTTTAGTCTTGAATTACTTCTAAAGTTTTATGCTTTGGACCTTTTTCATAGCTGGATGAGACCATTGACAAATGTTCTAAACTGCGTGCAGGTGGAGGCAGTGCGGAGGGTGATGTCAGAGCTGAACCTGACGGTGGTGGAGATGGGGAGTGAGGAGGGGGACTCTGGAGGGGCCACGCTGGAGGGCAGCGACATCCTCTTCACGGGGAAGGAGTTCTTCGTGGGGCTCTCCTCTCACACCAACCGCAAAGGAGCGGAGATCCTGGCCGACACTTTCAGGGTGAGAGGACCGACGATGCCGAATGAATCTGTGTGAAACAGTAATGTTGGTTCTGAAATCGCGTTGCGATACGTCAGTGGGGGAGAAATGCACCTCAGTCACCATGTTTGATATGCTGCTTTCATTTATCACATGACCTTTTGGTCTTTGGAAATCTAAAATACTCAACAGCATTTAATTTTCTAAGAAACAAAGACGCTCTTGGTGCCAAGATGTTTCTCAGGAAACCTCCCAGCTGCCAAAGTGAGCAGGTGGCGATTTGACGCATTGCATTTGGGGAATTATGTCTGCAAACAGTGATGAATGAGGCTGTTCCGTCACCAAATAACGGAGACCACGCAGTCGGCCCCTCAGGCTTTACATGAGCCGCCCATCGGTGTCCAGTCCTTCACTTTCCTTAAGTCCGGTTTACACTTCTACTCTAAACACGCTCACTGCATCTACTGGTGCAGTTGTGTTTGTCGCAGCTTTCTGTCGGTCTGGTATGAACGTGGGTGGGAGGGTCCATGTCGGAATTAGGAATGTGAGGGGAAGAACAGCAGACCGTTTACCGACTGAGCCGCTCAGCATCACGTTTAGGAATCATTTCAATCAGGATTTTCAATTGTCATTAATAAAGTTCCGGTATATTATGATTAGTTTTATACATCTGCAAGCCAAAGTATTACAGTATTAACACCTTACAGTATGTAGTGCAGCTTGGAGGGATGCTGCTGTACTTTAACTTACAGTTGATTTATTAGTTTATCAACAATTAACAGGGTTGTTAAGCTAATGGAAGAAAGGCATCTGCTGCTTGAGGCTCTTTCATACAAGAACATCACACACTGGTCAGCTGTTCGTTATTGATGAACCAAATATGATACTTGACATGAACAAGTCAGCTTACAATTTGATCAACTAATTAAAGGAATGTTTCTTGGCTAAACTTGCCAATTTTCCAGTTCCAGCTTCTACAAAGTGACAGATGTGGCCGGAGGCTCATCCAGCCCATCATGTGACCTCAAGATCATGAGTTTCACTGCATTGGGAAATCACCATTTGCACTCGTGGATGAACTGATTAGACTTTGATGGTCACTGTGACCTCCCAAGACATTAAACAGAACTCAAAGAATTTGTATAATATTTCACACAAGTGACCAATGGGATGAACTTCATGACCTTCTATAGAATACATGATCATTGAGAAAATGATTAATTATTTGATAAAACGGTTGAAGTCATTTTGTTTCCTTCAGTCGGACTAACGGCTCTAGCTGGACACGAACAAAGATTTTCTAAAACACCTCCAGCTCTGTTTTGTCAGAACTACTGAATGTAGAGTAACATGCACGACTCCCTCTGATCCTGCACAGGATGCACCAGTAGGCTGCTTTGTGTCGAGCAACAAGTGGTAAAAGATTCTGAACCCGTGCCCGTTGACTAGCACAGGTTACTTGAATAGAGTCATTGTTAATGTTTCTAATATCTGTTTTCCTGCGTTGCCATGTCGTCAAAGACCCAGTGGGCGACTGCAACCTCTTCCTGAGCCACAAAAGCTGCCAGAATTGGATAAAGGAACTTCTCTTGCTCCTGAAAGAAACTGAAGGGACAGTGTGTGAATTCAATCTTTCAACCTCCGTCTGTTCAGGACTTTGCTGTGTCCACTGTCCCCGTCTGCGGTGGAGCCCGACTGAAAAACATTTGCTCCATGGGAGGCACCGACACGATCATCATCAGCGACAGTGAAGGAGCGAAGAAGACTCTCAGGGTGTGTATAGTCGCCCGTGTTTTTGTCCTAACACAAACTGCACATATCTGACAGCTGATGTCATGTTACTAATGGGAGTCTGTGTAATGCTGGGAGTGGTGTTGTGTAGCTGTTGGCTGGTGTGCAACATTACGTTTGTATGTCTGTTGCCTCAGATGATGGAACAGCTGACTGATCACCACTATGAGGTGCTCTTCGTCCCGGAGGAATCGGCGGCAAATTGCATCTACATAAAGGGTCCGTCGAAACGGGACTTCCTGCTCCACCGGCCTGCAGAGGAATGTGCCGACAGCGTCTCTGTGAGTAATACTTGTTTGTGCCAGGTTTCATCCTCTCACTGACATTACTATCAATCATATGTTGACATTTTAATAATATGAGAAGGAAGGGAGCAAAATGGAGCTCATGAAACTGTATCGCGGTAAATAGTTAAAAATAGTAAGTTGAAAAGTGACTTTTGATGACGGCTGATCAATTAAAACCTGCCTTTGACGCCTGTTTTTAATGTTGCTGTGTATCCCAGCAGTCGGTCACTCATTGGTAAGCTGTTTCTCTCCCATCTCTGCAGGCCTTTCACAAGCTGCAGGATTACACCCTCCTGCCGACCGCCTGCAGCGAAGCCTCCAAACTGGGAGCATCTCTGTCCTCCCTCTGCCTCCTCATCAATAAAAAGCACACGTATTTCTAATTAGGATGTTGCCGTTTTAACCTGCATGTGATTATGGTTGGGTGAGGGTTCCACATCACAAATTTTTAAAGAGAAATTCTTGTCTATTTATTGTTCGGGGAAACACTGAGGCGGCATGTTTGAGAGAGTGTGAAAGGAGTTACTGGAGAAAACGAGCGGATTCCCTGCTTAACCTCGTAGCATGCTAGTTTTGTCACCAAAGTCTAACGAAAGCTATTAATGACACCACTTTCACAACCTGTTCATTACTCCGTTACATTTTCTGTAAAAACAAGGATTAACACGGTGTTCACTTCTGCTGGTACAATTTCACAGGAGTACGTTCAGATTCACTCCAGGACAACGTTCACCTTCTGTTCCATTTGTCTCACGGTATTTTTTTTTTTTTTTTTTTTTTTGTTACTTTGTCTCAATTACAGGACATCTATTGAATGCAGATTGTTTTTAAATCAAGTTTTCCTACATTCAACTTTTTTAGCAAATGTAACAATAAAATGTTGACTGCTGATTGTTTTTGCTTCTTTTAGTTTGTGCACGTGTCTTGCTGTGCTTTGATGCATCAATAATTAAACTTTGTTCATATATCAGATTCCTGCAGGTGAGTGACTGCAATAGTCTCAACCTACAAATGTAGTTCAGTCCAGTGGTAGAATTGACAAGACAGATGTGCAGGTGCCAATCTGTTATGATTGCAACAGTTATCTTACTGTACAATGAGAAACAAGCCTGATGCCTTTTCAAAATGTTTTTACATTACAACACTTAAATGTCCATATTTCAAGTATGAGAATTACTGTATATACATGCCTGACACGAGTTATTTAATGCTGCTGTATATCCCAGCTAGTTTATCTTTTGTGCCCACTAGTCTGTCACTCATGGGTAAGTTCAGCTCCCATCTCTGCAGGCCTTCCAAACTGCAGGATTGTATCCTCCTGCCTATAGCACAGATTTCTGATTAGGATTTTACTGTTAATCTGCAAGTGAGCATAGCTACATCAAATGTAGAGAATATATTTTAAGCCTTGTATGACAAGTTAGTGTTGTCACTGAACTGTTAGCTATTTGACACCGGTGAATCCAGTTCTAGTTTCACAACCTGTTCATTACATCACTACCCTAACTTCCTTGGTGGAACAAGTGTTATGATATGCAGCATTTTTTTTTTTAGGCATTTTGTAGTACTTTTCTCAATTACAGGATGTGTATAGAATGCCAATCTTATTGCAATATTCCCATATTCAACTTAGTAAATTTAGATGCTGATGGTTGTCTTGCATCTTAGATTATGCAAATTTCAAGTCCTGCTCTCCCAATAAGCAAAACTAAATTCATTGTCTAATCTAGAAATGAGTGGAAGTAATGAACATGGAATCAATGGAAGTTTCTTCAAATTTTATTGTGGTAGAAAGCAAACATGTTTAACGGTTGGACTTGGCAACTCTCTCCAACTCGTCTTTCTTCTTGATGGCGTAGGAGTTAGATGAACCCTGAAAGAGATTTCAGTTTAATACACAGTCCAACATCAGAAAGGTCAACAGATGATGACCAATGTCGATTAAAACTGGATGTTTCAGTCCTGATTTGCAATCAAGTGTTTTCTACAAAAGGAAAAGGAATCTGAGTGAAAGAAAACATACCTTTGCTGCATTGATCAGCTCATCAGCCAGGCACTCAGCAATGGTCTTGATGTTCCTGAAAGCGGCTTCTCTTGCTCCCGTGCACAGCAGCCAGATGGCCTAAATGATGAGACAGCAAGACACAAGTGTTCGAGCAATGCTAACAAACTTGAGTACAATAAATGCAATCTAGTGTTTGTGATGTGTCTGAGTTGGTGATTGACTGGGCCACAGTAGACTACAGCCAATGAATATACAAAGACATTTCCTCTACGAGCACTCTAGCACACCAGGACAACGGGCAGTGTCCAGGCGTGACTCTAGCCTCGTGTAATGCATCAAATATGGTTACTTTGAAATCAAGAACCTGAACACCAAAGGAACATTAAATAAAATCCCGTGTGGTATGTGGGTACAGATGTATTAAATACCAACTAGTATTTCCACTTTTCTTATGATCAAGTTTGGTAAATACTGCTTGTCTCATTACATCAACTAATTTACTAAAAACATTTAGTAAGTCCACTTATATACGACCGACAGTTTCGTCTCATACTTTTCTACTAAACTCGCACAAGACATAGCCAGCGTGCTTATTTGTGGAGCGACTTTCCTTTCAAGACAAATTTCTTAAAACAGTTTAGACCAATTTGGGATAAATGAAATGGTAGTTTATGAAATGATCTCATTACCTGGTTGACTCTGCGGAGGGGCGACACATCCACAGCCTGCCTCCTGACGGTACCGGCACGACCGATACGGGTGGAGTCCTCACGGGGTCCACTGTTGATGATGGCGTTCACCAAAACCTGCAGGGGATTCTGGGGACAGCATACATTTTTTTTAAAACATTGCTATTCTTTGGTCTTGTGCTCAGTTTTGGTGCCTACACTGAAATTCCACATCAATGTAATCATGTCCGTGATAATCCACATTAACTATGACTAGATCGTGTAACCTGATAATTAAAACATGACCCATGTTGACTATTTGTTGAGCTGTGGTTAGATTGCTGACTCCCACAAATATTAGTCTGGAATGTATGGTGTTGCTGTAATCATGCTGTACACACTTTAAATGTGGTTGGTACACACCTCTCCGGTCAGCAGGTGGATGATCTCAAAAGCATGCTTGACGATGCGCACTGTCATCAGCTTCTTGCCGTTGTTGCGGCCGTGCATCATCATGGAATTAGTAAGACGCTCCACAATGGGGCACTGGGCCTTGCGGAAACGCTTGGCAGCATAACGTCCTCCAGAGTGGGGAAGGTACTTGGCGTACTTCTCTTTCACGGCAATGTAATCCTGTAATTCAAAATGGGTCAATTAAGCACAGGTTATTTGGGCTAAGCATTGTTGGGGTATCTGAAAAGGTCATGTGTCTAAGCTGGTGATTGACTGGGCCACAGTAGACTACAGCCAATGAATATGCAGAGACATTTCCTCTGCGAGCACTCTAGCACACCAGGACAACGGGTAGTGTCCAGGCGTGACTCTAGCCTCGCTTTAACAAACAATGAATCACCTGCAGCTCTTATGTGCTGCTTACCTGCAGGGAGATGTCATTGATCTGGACATCATCGGTGCTCCACTTGCCAAAGAGCTTGATCTCGGGACTCTCAGCCACGGCTGGGGCAGTCTCCCACTCAGTCACTGAGCAATAATAAAGAGTATTATTATACTCAAGCAAAGAAAAGGCAGTTGTAAAGACAGACAACACGCAACACTTCCTAAGATTTTCAGTGTTTCTAATTGTTTGAGAATTAATCTCACAAAATGTTTCCATGATCCATTAAAATGAAAGGCATTGTTAAATCTCGTGTTCCGCTTTTCATGAATGTATATTGCTGACAAAAAAGTGCATGATGAATAACTACCTCCGATTACAGCGGTAAGTGCTATTGCTAAATACTGTACCAGTGTCAGTTTCAACTGTAACAAACCGGCACATTTCTTAGGGTGTGGACGCAAACCGAATATCGCTATTTAGATGTTTTAATGCTTGTTAACTAACGCAATTTACCAAAGCAGGCTTAACATAAAGCCAAACTTTCAAAGCAGGGCCTGAGTTGACGCCTGCTTCACGTGAAGTTCAGTTCGTGTTAGGCAACTGAACTGCCATGCTAAGACATGTATGGAAAAAATTATATTTTAAGAACAATTACTCACTGACCAAATTCTCAAACGATAAGAGAATAAAAAGGGCAATTGTGCAATCGCAAAAATACACGTAATGTAATACAAAAAGCGATTAGTGTAATCTACATGCCGCATCCACATGTGCTAACAGCATAGCTACAGGCTAGCGATCAGCGCCGTTGTGCTGGTTGGTCAACATTGAGAGGAATAAAACCACATTTCGGCACAACACAGACTTTTTGCCCGTATTTATCGGGAAACGGGAGTCGTAGCTACATTGATGATTCGATAATAATCGTTTTTCATGCTATGTAAAGCAAAGAAATTTGTGTTTTTTCACTCACTTGCGTCTGCCGTTCTGTGCCACACTTCTCAGAGACGGAAAAGGGCCTTCTCGAGGCGCCGCGGCAGGATATCCGGTGGGGCTGTCGCGTACTTCCGGTGTGCAATGCATGTATGGAATTGTAGTCTTTTTATCTTAAATTTTTCAAGGACATAAATGATTTGGCACGCAATTAATCTGAGCGTGGATATGGTCAGAGCAATGACCGACATATTATCATAATAGAGAAAAACGCATATGTATTATGTATTTTGTTTATTAACTTATATGAAGTTGCATATGTATTGCCTTATGTTTTACTGTTTTTATTCTATTTTTGTATATATTGCTGGTTTGGTCTGTTGCACTATGGAGTTTTATTTGTATAGTTAATAAAGTAATTATTACATCCATTACATATTACTATTAACTGTCCTGCAGGTTTGTTACTTTATTTTTGGAGTATAAAATTAACTTTGTAAATAATACTAATACTTTCTAAACCAGTACAATAAATATCTCTGACAAGCAAAATATATCTAAGATTAACTGCAAAAAAAACACCAAAATCTAATGAGCGTTCATCACTAGTTAATTGTTGATTGTTTTCAGGTGTCAGGTGTGTTTAAGGGAAATTCCTTCTTGACAAGACAAGAAAAATGCATTTTGAAAAATGATATCACCAAAAACAGCTGTTGAAAAATGCCTTTATTGAGAAATTGACATTTGACAACTTTTTATTATCAGAGCACATGCTATACAAATTGTAGGACATTGTCAAAATAGTTCTTTTTCAGTTTTTAAAAAGTGTCTCTATCCATTTACCGTTTGTAAAGCAAGACAATTGAACAGGACATCCCTTAAATCCAAGTTTTAGGCAGTTAATTTGTACAAGTAT
The DNA here is from genome assembly GCA_901007825.1 of Macroramphosus scolopax. Taxonomy (NCBI): domain Eukaryota; kingdom Metazoa; phylum Chordata; class Actinopteri; order Syngnathiformes; family Centriscidae; genus Macroramphosus; species Macroramphosus scolopax. The sequence goes on along the minus strand of CAAKHC010014542.1, from coordinate 14,100 downwards.
ACATAAAACCAAGAATGCAACAATAGTGAACTAACACATCATATAATTAACAGCTTTAAAAGAGTTAAATAATATCTCATCTTCATCTTCCCTCATGTATAATATTGTGCAATGCATACTTTTCTCATTGAGATTCCTATTCACTTCTTGTTTTATCATACAATAGAGGTTTCCTTTCCATCTATAAGTATAACAGGTACCATTAACATCCAACACTATTAAAATATTTACTTTAAGAGACAGCAGTCCCTTTTATAACAGACAGACAAGAAAAAGGTTGCTTAAACGCCTGAGATATCTAGATGCGATGGGAGGTAAAGACTACCATGCACTAAGGTCCGGTGGACAAGTAAACACAAATATAACACTGCCACTCTCCGACCGTTCTAACTGTATGTCTTAGGTCTTACCCCTCCATCACTTAAAGCACCGTCACTAAAGGCTGCGTGTCTTAGCACTTCGGTATGAAACACAGAGGCATGTGGGGAAAGTTTAAGGCTTCATCTACTAACGTGACAACTACTCCAAAGGATAAAATAGATATAGAGAATAAGTTAATCATGATCAGATATACAGACAAAAAGAGGGGAAAATACGAATTAAAAGATATGAATTACTGCGTTAAAGAGTATGTACATGTAGACGAGATGAGAGAACGTCCCTCAGGCACTGTCGTGTTGTGTGGCGGTTTGAGGTATGTGTGACCGTACACACAGACACACATGGATAAACTGTATGTCCATGTTGAGTGAGTGTGCTTACGCAACACTTTCTATAAAAAGGTAATAAACTAAGATTTTCATACAAGTTAAAGGAGCACTCCAACAAGTTTTACACATGAGGAACTCTTGTCGTTTAATGGAGATAGAAGGAAATCCTGGCGATGTCATTGGGGTTAATAAAGCTGGGGTCAAGATCGGGGTGACAAAATCTCCAATCACAGTTTAGGTAATTTTGTATCACAGCTAAGTCAGGATTTCAATTTTAAACAACCCTTCAACCTCTTCTGCATTGATGTTGTTAAATTCAACGCTAAATTGTTGGAGTGCTCTCTTAAAGTCTGGTTTCCTTTTCTGTAATATAATTACAGCCATTAAAAATATATCTATAAGTTTGTGGAAGCATTTGAATTTGATGCTTTTGACAGTTTATGCTTTGTATTTCTTTTCTTAGAAACATCCTCAGCACACTAACAGTAATGTTTTGGAAAATACATCCTGCCGACAAGAAACCTGCAAGTTGAAATGATGAATATAAAAGAAGAGATACCTTCAGAAACCCAAACCCCGTTAACTGAAAGTACAAGAACAGATTTATCTCGAATACTGGCAATGCTGTTTGATTGCCATGCAATTTGTAGGAACTGCAAACGACAAATGTTTTGTAAGTCAAGAGCTTATCACACTGTAGAGCTACTGCTGTTTGTATCGGTGTGTGTCTTTGTTCTAAACCAGCCACTTCTCCATACATGTGTGGAAGACAGTCTCATTCGAGTGCCACTGGACGTGTTCGACGCCAGGAACAGAACACAAGATCAGATCCCCCCGAGCCGCCAGCGTCTTCAGACCAAAGATATCTCTTAAGTAGACCTGTATCAGGAGAAGAGAGTGTGAGATTAGTAAGCCTGGGTGTTATATCCACTTGAAGCTCCTAAATAAAGAATTATATAGGATTATATGCCTCATTCACACTGACTTTATTACATAGTGTGACTTAAGAGAAGATGAGTGCAATCCAAGAAGCATTCGTGACAACTTGAAGTCACATGTAGGACACGGGTAATCTTAACTCCTCCCAGGTGAAACTACGTCAAGCTGGTGTTTTGCTTTTCTTATCAAACATATTGTCTTTTCAAACATATTCATCACTGGATGTTATCACAGTCAGGCCTGTGTTTTTCTTGTTTCCTACCAGTTCTGCTCCCTGAACCAAATGACCTGCTGATTGGCTTAAGTATGGATGCTGGAGATACTGTTTGCAAACAAATTTAAAGCAATCAATAAGGCTGTTCCCTGAAGACACTAATCGACTGTGCATGAGTAGAATGCAGACTCCAATGAACTCGAGAACAGCGTTCTATGTATGCATCTGATGAGAGTATAATACTGACATCACAGCTCGACCTGATGTGATAACAGCAGCTGAAGTTATGATAAAAGGATGCTTATATCTCCTGTTTGTTTCATTTGACAAGAAAACATAGATCCAACATTGTGAACACAAGTGGTCCATGTAGAAGGTCAACAGAAGTGCATTTAATCACATCAGGCAACTAAAATGACAATTTGTGAAGGGAGCCATGAATGAAAACGAGTCAAAACGTGGCCTGGAAATAAAGTAAAAGCAGTGTCTTGGGTGTGATATGCACTCACATCTTGGTGCTGCATCTCAATGACGGTCTCGTTGTCGTCAAAAAATCCAAACTGACTAAAAACACATACAAGTGAAACAAAAAGAGAATGTGTGAAAGCATCACATGAGGGGCATCTGATCATCCGCAGGCAAAACGTGTGGGCTGAGAACAGAAAGTGATCTGTGACACTGAGAAAACGGTTGCAACCTTGTAGTTCAATCGATGGGTATGAATCAGAGTGAAAAGGGAGAATGAATAATTGAGACGATCTTGCAGCAGTTTGTGCGCCTCATAAAGCAGCTGTGTTTCAATGGAAGTGGAGGGAACATGCAAGATAAATGGAAAATGTATTTAAATGCACAAGACATGCAAAAGTTACTGTAGTGCAACTTTGTCAGCAATGACAGTAAAGATGATTTCTGCAGAGAAAGAATGACTTAACGGGAAGTCAAATTTGCCAAATAAGCCGCAAAGAGATTTGTTTTGAAAAATGCAACAAGTCAGGACGAACTCACCTCGACTGCCAGGGAGTGATCACTCCATCATCTGGTCCACCGATCAACACCAGCTTTTTGATTTTCAAGAAGTTCTTCTTCCACTCTGGGATTTAGAGGTTAAAGACACTGAATATGTGCTGCACATGAAAATCAAATAACCAACATTTGAAGGAAAAATCTACACATGCACATTTTTACGATTTATTGATAATTCTTTCCAGGAGTCAGAAGATTAGAATCGATTGTTGCTGCGTTATAAAGATAAAAGTGCACCCACTGATTTGTAAATACGTTAAAGTCACCGATGAGTTTTACCCACAAGGAATTTGCTGACCTGTTGCATTTGGATTCGCCCTCTCACTGTTGAGCAGAGCCAGATAATCACTGCTGTTCACGTACATGTCCCTGTGGTGGGGGTCTGGAGGAAGAGGAGGAGGCGAAGAGACAAACAACCAATGAATCAAAACACTTGTTTATGAAGTTCCTTCATAGTTATGCAATGTGAGCACACACACACCCTTTCTTAGTACAGGACTTTTAAAAACCAACTGTCCACTGACTTTTATATAAATATATAGATAATATATAAATATTATGATTGATTTTGAGTTATTCTTACCATTCCAGTAGTTGCAGATGGATATTCTCTGGCCAATGGCGGTGTAGCAGAGGTGGAACAGGTTGGACTTTACAAACTGAGGGAAAAGGTACCGCAAGTAATCTGTGTCTGAGAGGAAACATAAGGCAGAGAGCAGGATGTAAAACGAGGGCTGAGAAGAAATTCCACAATAAGATATGACAACCTGATGGAGTGCGTTGAGCTTTCAAGGATGAACTCACCTCCATATTGCCCTGCCTGAGGAGAGGACAGAGAAATGAAGGACTGGACATTGTGGTCAGTCAGAGTGGAGAGGATCCCCCTGCAAACCAACCCGCCTGTAATAATAACAATATTTTCTTTAGTCTTTTAAACCTACTGCAGTATGCTCAAAGACTAATACAGAAACAAATCCCTGTCTCTGTGTGTGTGATCCAGAATTAATGCCTCTGAACGATGCCTCAAGCAGGGAAAATGCACATTTTCCTTTAATGCCTGATCATCCAGAACCGTTGGGGAAGTCATATGATCTGGTATGTGAAGTGGTTCACAGAGTTACTAATGCCTGTACAGAATTACCCAAACATGTAGGCAGAGAAAAATCAGCTGATACATTTTCTTCGCTGGTCGTCAAGGGGTTGAATTACACACAGCTGACTGGGAATTTCCAGTTTCCAACAGACGAGAATCATAAACATGATTCATAGCATATAAAACAACAAACATGCTTGTCTTGCAAACAGGGTTGAAGTGGTACATCTGTGTCATGGTGCACTATGGCATGGGAAATGTTGACATGTCAATTTGCTTATCTACAGTATTGAATTCTACTGAATTATATTAACGAAAATAAGTGACAGGACACAATATTTTTTGAAATCTTAATAAATCACACACACACACCTTGAGAGTAGCAGATAAAATGAACTCCGTCTGCTGCATTTTGCATTATTGGGTAAATAGCTGCCTTGAATCCCTCCACCTGCTTCCACATGGGCTGCAGGCTGGCGCTTCTGTCAAACAAGTCGATGACCGTCACGTTTGTTCCAGGATGAGACTGCAGGAGAGAGAAGATGTTTTCACTTCATTAGCAGGGTGGACTAAAGGTTGCGGGCAGACTTAAAGAGCAGGGCTGATTAGAAACACAGCTCAGATTTCTGTGTTATCGTAGCTACTAATCGATCAGGATGCACTTTAAATATTGATTAATCTTTGGTAAGATGGCCAGAACTAACTGAAATGGAGAGATTAAGGTCTGACTTCCTGCTTTCTTTTCCCTCCAGATTAGTGTTCTGGTTTCAATCTGCAGCTTTCTTATACACCAAAAGGTTAGAAATGAGGAACTTAATCTTGATTTAACCACATCAACCCACAAAAACGTTTCGTAACATCCCCAAATCTATTTCCACATTAGGTTATTCCAAATGCAGGCTTGGGTGTGTTGCAGTGGGTTTGGATTATGCATGGAGAAAAAAAACAGGGACACATTTCATTGCAATGAGATCTTCATGATTAAAACCGCCTGCAGACATGCAAGTCCTTTTGTAGCAAAAAGTACAAATACAAATCACAGAAAACATTGCAATACACTTAAATGTACTTATCTTACAGCAAGACAGAAAATACTCTCAGACCTTATAATACTATAACATGATCTTATTATCTTATCTTATCTTATGAATCTTATGTTACACTTATATAGCAAAACTAAATAGTATAATGTAGTGCTAATGCAGAAAATAACATGATCTTGGCTTTTTCTATTGTAATGACTGAATGTACAACATGAACTTATTGTTCCACGGTGTCCTTGTCGGTCTGTTGATAACATGTGGTGATATAACCTGGAAGGCCTGCAAATGTTCTGAAGTCAGCCCCTCTGAACACAAGATTTATTTACATTTCTGTCCCCGACGTGTCTACACCAAACACATTTCTCCTCGGTGCGACCACTCACCTCGTTAATGAAGCGCTGCAGGTTTATAAAATCCCCCGAGCTGTCGAACAAACCGTGCACGATGACCACCGGCTTGTAGGCGACAACCGCAGCCCAGAGACACGCGCCGAGCAGCGGGCAGAGCAGGCTGGCTGCACCGCTGCTGCTCCTCCTGCTGCTCCGGCTTGTGGTGGCGGAAAGCGACCCCTTCATGATGACTTGAAAGAATAAAAAATAAAACCTTACAGGTTTCCTAAATAAAAAGAGACGTGGTAAAATGAAATAAAAACCCGATGTTTTCCTAATGTTGTGGTATCATTTAAGCTCCATTTCCACCCGAGCTGCGTTACAGATGATCTGTTGACCACATGGTCGGTGTCCCTTAAATAAAGCTGTTACACACTGCACTTCCCTTTGTGTTTACTGTTTAATAACACCTGGAGGGAAACACTGTGCAGCAGCTGATGAGTTGATTCTGTTTGTTCCGGTTTTAAATTGCTGCTACGTCATTTCCGGTTTCAGGTCGTCAAATCAGGAGTGGGACAAATTGACCCGCCCCTCGTTATTGTGTCATACTGACTATATAAAGTAATTATAAACAGTGTGCTGCTTCTGTTTGTTTTTATAAACAGCAGCTCCACTGCCATCTTGTTCTATGAACACTGAGATGATTATCACCTTAAGAAAGGAATATATTTTTTTGGAATTATGAGACTTAAATCAGAATGATGAGATTAAAGTCAGAAAAAAATCTGAACTCTTTTACACTGGCCTTAATCCACTTCTGTAGTGTGTCGACAATGACTGACATCAGGAAAAACATTGGAAGTGCTTTTAGGTTCATAAAAGTATTCCACCTTGCTAGGAAATGCATTTAAAAAAATAATCAGACTGACAAACTGACTTCAGTTAACACCAAAGACTATATATCATCAATATATATATCTATATATAGATAGATATATATCAGTATCATATCTATGACATGTCCATGCTCAAAGCTAGCCAGAAGACAGTGACTGTTAGCCTTGGCTAAAGGACAATTGTCTGAAAATGAAACCATTTAGCTGAAATAAATCCCAATGAAGATAGAACTGTAGAACTGTTCAAAGCTGACTAGTCCTGCATGAGTGTCTTTGCCCATTTTAGTCAAACATATAATGAAGTTACTCATTTTGTGTGGAGGTTGAAGTTGTGCACATCTTCCCACTTCAAAACCACACCATCACTTGGTGGGCGGTTGTAGTAGGTCCAAGGAAGAACCCATTCATTTCTGGGGTAGATCTGTTGAACATAATGAAAAATGCCTTCATTTTTTAAATACAGATATTCTTTATTTGTGGCCTTTGAGCGCCCCTACAGGAGTTTCTCTGTTTTGCTCTGTTGTCCAACACTGAGCCTCATCGCTGATTTCTGCAGGGATGCAATAACATAGTCAATGCAAAACAAACAACTCTTAGGTTACCGTTTACTCCACCCAACTGAATCACTTTCACGCATATTCCAAGTCATTTAAACAGGCTTTATTAACCAGTACTGCCAGTCGAGAGCAGGACACGCCCGACGAAGGGGCCACATCACATTCCTTTAACAAAAGCATCTGTCTCTTGGAGAGCCACCAACAACAACACACTCCCTGTCTGAGTCCCTTTCAAACAGACTTCTTAGTCTACAAAATCATCGTTGCACTACCACATTCATTAGAATGTGTAGTGGCAACATTTGACCCCTTTAAACCGTGTGTAGAAGGTCATCTCATGACATAAAGGAGTCCGTGCAAACACCTTTGATTAATGCTGGAGTGCCAGGTAGACTTTCACCGTGTTTTCTTTCCACACAAACAAAGCGTTAAAGGTACGTTCAAGTGCAAAGTGTTCTTAATATTTGTTTTAGAAGATAAAGAGTTTTCTTCCGGGTGAACAGCAGTGGGATCATCTCATTGGTTGGGAGCAGCTCTACACGGTGGGCTGCAGTATTTCCTGGAGCTGACACAGGGTGTCCTTCAGGGTGAAAGCCAAAGTTTCTGCATGCGTCTCCTCGCAGCAGTTGAAGGCAGTTACGGAAAAGTGGACGTGGTCCGCCTGCGGGTTGTAACATATGGCGTAACCATCAGGAACGAGAGGCCCGAAACACATCACGCTGTCCGTGTTTGCAGGCACCTGAAGGGACACGAGAGGATGACAAGAATGAATAAGAAATGCAAGTATGAAGATGCTGGTTAGACGCAAAACTTCTGAAATAAATACAGTCATATATATAGTGAATACTACTCTAAAAGTCCCGACTTTTAATTTATTCTTGTTTTGGGGAACAACAGTAGACAAAACATTTCCTCAAGGTCCTTTAGGTTCCAATCAGATCTCTGATTTAAAAGTAATTCTATCGGACATGTTAAAGGGATATCACACGATAAAAATCGGGAGACAAAATTGGGAAAATCCTGTCGATTTCCAGTAAAATTATCATCAACAAGGTTTCAGTGCTGCAATTTGACAGCAGCATGTAAACTGGAGGAGCATGACGACCACAAAATTCTTTCCACCTGACCTCTATTTCATAGACTTACGTCATTATGCTACAGTTTGATGATCAACCATCTTGAAATGGGTTAAAGAGAAACATTAAATGAGATCATGATGCATTAAAAGAATTTGGTGCCCTTGATATAGAACATTTTAACACTTCCTTAATCTTGTCCTGATTAATACCATTCATGATCAAACAGTGGAGCCTCATGCACTGTTTGTAAGTTACACACTAATTGATGGGGTCAAGTTTGAAGACGTGGAAGGAGAAGTGTCAGACGCTTTGATTCACCAAATTAAAAAAGGAAAACAGCATCTTCAGCAGGTATTTACATTGTAAAAAAGGGTGAGAACACTAAATGTGACTTATAAATTCCAGTGAATTAACAACAGGCCATAAAAAAAACATGTGAGCTTCATTCGTCAACAACTAAAAAAAAAAAACAAGTTCGCAGAAACACACCTGCCCTGTGCGGAGCTTCCAGTGTGTTGCCACACCGTAGGCTGTATCCATAAAGATTTTGGGAACGCTCAGTCCCTCCTCGATGGCCTGCAGCTTCAGCCCCAGCAGGTGGCGGTCGACCCCATGTCCTTTAAGCGCCTGCAGACCAGAAGAAGAGGGCACTTAAATCAGACTAATAATAGATGACATAAGCTGTTCATGTGTTCAGTTTACTCTGTGTTTACCTGTTCAGTCAGAGCCGTGTAGGCATCAACAGCTACTCTGAACAGTTGAAGCTTTGCTTCTCGCTGCACAACAAAAATAAAACGATTAATCAGAACTTGTGATTTCCTCGATATTACTGAAAGGAAAAGAAATAAATCCCATGTTGGTCACAGTGGAGCATTTTAAAGATGAGATTGGGTTTCCTCACTGAAACAGACGGATCGTGGAAGGAATGTATGAAGTTGAGAGTCTGAGTCGTGGGCGACTGGATGAACTCTGTCCGACCTCTTCGAAACATCCTCTGAGAGACGATGTCACATGAGGGACAGACCTCATTATGAACTCTGCAAACGGAAAAGGAGATTCTCAAGAATTGTGCAACAATTGGGTTCAACAGTGGGATTTGTGATCCCATCAGCTTCCTCACCTGTAGTAGGCCAGCTGCAGGGCCACCTGGATGAAGGAGTTGGGACTCATGTTGTGCTGCTTGGGGAGGTCTTTGCCGAATTTCTTGAAGTTAAACACTTTCACATCGAGGTCGTTGATTAGTCTGTAGAAACATTTTAGGACATGCTTTTTTAATTTGTGATAAGATTTGATTCTTACGGAGTGATTCCATTATTCGCCTTTTAGCTTTCTCTTCTTTGATGAATAAACTTCCTGTGATGATAACACAACCAATCAGACGCAGACATGGAGTTTGGGGGGAAACGGAGGGCTTACATATCGAGGTTCTGCTTGGCATGTTCTATATCTCTCTTGATTTCTCGGTCTATTCGAAAGTACAGCTTCTTGGGCATCGCCAGAGGGATCAGCGGCGCCCTCTTCAGTTCTGGATTGTCACTGCAGGCAAGAACACATATTTTAAAACGTTAAACATCTGTCAAACAGAATGGACAATGATAAAATCCACAACAAGGCCAAATAATGATCAACAGTCCTGTAAGGAGATTTGTTGGTGACAAGAATTACAAGATGATTTAGTGTTTCCTTAGAAACTCTTTGCCGGCTGCCTCACATAAAAAGCAAAGTTGAATGGACAGTACATTTGCAAATACTAAAGAGCCACATCCACCCAGGCAGGTATACATCTCTGAATAATTCTAAATAATTCAAGGTACGCTATTGTTTAGTCTATAAAATGTAAGAAAACAGTATATTATTAAAATGTTTGGACTTTTTGTCCAGTAGGGGGAGACGTTTTACAAATCAAGTGTACAGCAAAAAGGGGACTGTTGATCCTTAAATAATTGACATGCAGAGCAGACATTAAGACATCTAGGTTGAGCTAGTGTGAATTATATGTGGTCAAAATCACTGAATCGGTTATCTGAATAAATAAATAAGACCATTTTAAACAGTCAGGTTCAAATTTGCCCTTGAAATTTAAATTTTCTGTTTTCTGTTTGAAAAAGTTAAAATAAAAAACAAACAAAACAATATTGCACAACTGAGTCATGTTGTGTGTTTGCTGGACTCAGTTGACCTCACCAGTATTTCAGGATATGATCCAGGAGTGCTGCTATGGGCGGACCCTCGGCTGTGGCTTGTTCATACAGAAGCCCCCATGAGCCGTCCTCACCCACCACAAACTGTTCAAACAAACAACAAACCCGGATCAGCACGTCTTGGTCAAACCAACTTCCCTCTGTCATGCACAAGAAGGCTAAAACCAAACCTGCAGAGTTTTGTCAAACCAGCGGTTGCCGCTGTTGGAGAACGTCCCGCCTCCATGCAGAACCTGGGCGGCCTTACGGCTGGCATACCTGTCAATCAAAGGTGAAACAGACAAGAACAACAGAACAAGAGGGTTGGAATAAGATTCGGTGATTGCAACAGTGATATTTCTAGTGACTATACATCAGACTGTAAAATCAGGTGTTGGCAGCTGTTGCTGCAGGAGCAGGAAGTTACAGCTGTTACTTAACAGCAAGTGTCAACAGAGCGCACAATAATATCTGAGCACACAGAGGATTAGCCAACATCAGGCAAACATAGAAATGCCTGAGTGGATTGTATATATAATATATAGATATATATACACACACAAGTGTGAGTGAGTGTGAGTGTACACATACTTCTCATCTGAAATCCTCATGACCGGAGAGTCCAGACACAAGGAGAACAGTCCCTTCTCTATCACTCCCACCGACTCCTTGTTTAGTTTATCTGAGTCACACAAACAGAACGTGGAAATAGACAGAAACAGAATATAAACAAATACTGAAGGAACAAGTTAAATGCTGATGTTTTTTCTCCTTTTAAATTAAATTCAGTGCCATACCAGACAGAATCAGGCAAATTAATCAAAACATTTCTGGACATTAACTTCATAGCCCTTCGGACTGTAAGATCTTCCTCAGGATGAAGGTATGGGTATATTTCAGGCAGTTGCTGACTGGTGATTTGTCGTCTCCTGTACATGCCAGCGTGTGCTATGAGAACAATGAGTCCGTTTGTGTCTGTGCAGGGCAAAGTGGAACTAGAGCGGATTCAAGCACTCTTCCTTCGTGGTGTGTTCAAGGTAGCTCTGACTTTCAAGATTTGAAAGTCTACAGCATTCACAAGCACATCAAACCCAGAAGACAAAGTTCTGCAAAGAACCGAAGCTGACGTACCTGTCAGCAGGCGGTCGTAGGCCTGTCCCCAGGTGTGGCGGTGCTCGCTGGTCAGGATGCCCATCGGCTCTTTGTCCGTCTTCCAGGACTGAGACCGGATCCTCAGCAGCTGGCCGTGGATCTGACTCTCCGTCATTCGGGTGCCGTTGCTGTTGTACACCTCCAGCTGGAAGAACTGGCGGAGGAAGACAGACAGCGTGAGGACATCAACCTCCTTTATTTGTATCGAGTGTAGAAAGAAAGTACTTTTTACATTCGTGCTCTTTCATCCCGTCTACACAGGCACAAGGTTGTGTCTCATAACCAGTGTGGCATTTACAGTCTGCCAATTTCTGGTAATTTTCTCCAGCAAGGAGGTTGTGTGTGTGTGTGTGTGTGTGTGTGTGTGTGTGTGTGTGTGTGAGAGAGAGAGAGAGAGAGAGAGAGCAGGATTACAGAATAATTGGCCTTTGTGTCTCATAGTGTATGTCCAGTTTAGTTATTGTGGCGATCTGCTGTATATAAATGCATCTGCCCCGTGTTTACACACGTTAGATCCTGGTTATCCAGGCACACTGAGATTTATGATTGGCTTTGAAACTCTCAAACATCAGTGGCCTTCTTTCTATACTGAGGCACACCCATAAGTCCATCGTTGGTTCACTCGCCTCCTATCTGTGCACGTTCATATCACTGGCAGCTCCAGCCTGCACTAAATAGACTTTTATTTATTGTATCTGTACTAAAGGTCCACACAGAACCAGATAAGATGGCCTTTAGCTGTTCCTCCCCCTTCTTACTGGAAGACTCTGCAGGCTAACCTGCAGCTGGAAACAGCTGGCTGCCTCCCCAAAAATGTAATTTACTAAACCTTTGGATTTTGGACTGTTGGTCAGACAAGGACAACTTCTCTCAACTTTGGGAAAATAATCAGACTATTGAAATACAATCATTGCAGTCCTACTTGGGTTTAGCGTTTATTTACAGATATGTGAAATGTGCCGTCGGTAAAGCAGACCTGGTAGTTCCTGACCACCGTGATGTGTGTTGGCGACCGTCGGCTGCGGCCGTAGTGTGCGACGTGGTCATGCTTGGGACCCGGGATCCTGCAGGAGGAGAAGAGGAGGGGGTAGAGCTCCATGCACAGAGGCTTCCCTCGCATGTACTCCACTGGCAGCTGGCCGCTAACAGGGACAGAGAGGAGACTTGTTATTTGAAATAAAGGGGATGAGAGAGGCTTGGGGTTTTTGTGCCAGTTAGCTCAGAGTCAGTGTCAAAATTCTGGTCATCGAAGAAGCGACATAACAAAACATGAAGAAGCAAAGTGAAATCAGGGCGACGGCAGGAAACGAGGAGAACAGTGGGTGTGGCCTTTAAACCTGAACATACAGCCTCTGTAGGTTCATCAGAACTTCAGGGAGTTGGTTGTGATCTGCACTTTGACCAGATGCCATTAAACTCTACGCACTGGCCCTTTAAGAAATTGTAATGTTTCTGCAAGTTGATGTGAAAAGTTTGTCTGAAAAAGTATCATAAACTGCACCAATCTGCTATTCTAATTTCGTACAACCATGTTATATTTCCTTCAGGTTTCCGCTGCAGAGTGCACAGTCTGGAGAGGCGTGCTGTTGGTGTTGCACAGATACAGTTACAAACGATACAAATTTAGGCACAGACTAACTTCATCCAGCAAATAAATAAAGGGTGGTGCCAGCGGGGCAAAAGGTTGCAGCACAGAAATAGCCCTGAGTAGAAGTGAGCGCGGAGCAGCAGATTAGGGAGTGATCACGGGATTACTGCAGGTTGACCACAGGTCAGGCGGTGCCATCGGTTTATAGTTAAAGGAGCAGTGTGTGAGATTTAGAAGGTAGAAATGTCACCTGACAATTGAGGTCACTAGATCCGACACACTGCTCCTTTAATAAATGTCATCATTTATTGTGGCAGATAAATATTAGTGGTTTAATCTACTTTTATAATATTCCCAGTAATCAACACTGACAAAATTAATATGTTGGTTTCATTGAGGTCATTTAGAAATATTAACACTTTCTATCACTTGTAACCCTTAAAACTTTAAAACACTATTCTCATGTGCAGGGAAGTGTTGCTGTCTTTTGTCATATTCATTATTCTCTTGCTCAGTCGTACGTGTTGGACTTACGTGTTGATTTTGGCCTTGAAATCAAGTACAGCTGCGATCAGTTTGGATGCAAACCTGCATGGAAACACATGTGGTCAGTCTTTTATTAGGCGTCACAGCTGACATATTGTAGACATGCAGGGAGGAAAATCCTTCACACTTTGATTGTAAAACACAAAAAGAAACCATACTTGGTAAAAATAAATGTGCCAGACATCAGGATTCCTACAGCGTTACAGAAGATAGACAAACTACATAAATACATAATCATGACAAAACTTTAATATCAGGTTGATGGATAATAATTATATACAGGTGTGTAACCCGCAATTATTATTATAATTGCAACCTTATTTTATATAGTAAAGTACATGTTCACTTACACGAGCTGCGACCTCCAGTCGTTATAATCTCTTCTGGGAAGAGAGATGGCCGGGTTTGAGTGCACGGGCAGCGGCTGCCGGCTCTCCAAGTACGCCCACTGCACCCACCAGTCTGAGATCTGCAGGAGAAAACACCCCACACACAGTTATTCGAGCAGCTGATGAAAAAATAATTGTCCTTCTCTATTGTTAGTTTGATGCAGAATAATAAGAGGTCAAGATTCTGTGACTCATCACAATAAGAGAGTCAAATCTGCATCCAATGATTATTTTTAATTATGTAATTTTTTCCAATAATTCATTGAAATTTCAGAATTGTACAGATTTAAATACTTATATAGTTATTCACTCTTCTGTTTTAAGTCAGGGTCAGGTAGTGTCTCCCCCCCACACACATTCCA